>CAHIKZ030001134.1:127500-132500 GCA_903632075.3 Acanthosepion pharaonis
GAAATGGAATCGAAAAAAAAAGTTTTCACCTATTTTGGTAATTTGTTTCGCGTCGATTCCAACATTATACAATTCCCGTCTATTTTTTTTTTTAAAAGAAACGCTCCAATCATTTAATCAATATCATCATTGAAAATTGTTTCGACATTATTTTGACAGTAAAAGGGATCGAACTACATGTTCGACCCTTAAATTTTCCGCTGATTGCTCGCTTCTGTCATCTTAATCGATATTTTATGTTTTTGCTTGATATTTAATCGAATTTAATAAGCTTCCCTGAATTAAAAATGCATCAAAATTGGAAGAAATAGGAGCAATTGCCTTATTTTTCGGTCTTTACATTAAATCGATTATTGATTTCCATTTCATCCGATTATGTAATTTCAGGCTTCGTCATCAGAAAATTTACGGTAAATGATTTATTATCTTCTTTGTTTTCAGTATTTTTCTTTCTCTTTTATTCTCCCTAATATTGTTGTTTTAAAATGCCAAAACGCGCGCTGTTTTAATTTTTTACTTTCATTCACTTGCAGGAATAAGACCATTACCAAAGTCTATGAGAAATGTGAAATAATGGCATGTTTACCTATGGAATCTTACCAAGACTTTTGAATTCAGAGTCAATTTGCCGAAGACAATGGATGACAATAAAGAATGTATCCATCTCACAAATATATTAATGTGAAGTGAATAATATTGCCTCGAGCAATGATTGGACTCTGCAGGTCGATTCCATTTTCCCCTGATAACCTTTGATAAATCATATGCAGTTAATGGACATGAATATATTATAACGGCTTATATTTTATAGAGAGATTTCTAGTTCGATTCATCAATATATCACTCGAAAACCATCATCCAGTTTTGTGTCAATATCGAATTCACGCAATCACTTTCTTTTTGAAAATCCTCTTAATATTTTCATGTGCTTAAAAGTTACTTTTACTGCAACTTATTATGGATAAAATTCTCGAAATAAAAGGTTAACATTCTAAACAATGTCAGAGTTAAAAAAAAATAATGTAATATATTTTTAATTATTTTTCGTTGAAACAGTTTTTTTTATTTTCTTTCACTTAATCTCCGGTAAAGTAGCCCTCTCAACTCTATTGCCTACAGGAGCTAAAGCTCACTCCTGATATGCATGAAGAAGGGTCGGGTCACTATATCCCTCCAGAAAACTCTCGCTGGTGTACACTATTTTTAATATAAGAGTCAGATTAGACTAAGAATAGAGCATTGCTCTTATATATGGTCAGGTGTTGCGTCATCACCACTGTCTAACTTCTTATATGAAGAATTATTCTCCACCATGCAACCTTTATGTCATAGCCGAAAACGCTCCTCAGGCTTTCATTACTGCCGAGAAACTGACATTGCAATGATGTTGGGCATATCGAATGTCCGGTGTTGGCGTTGCGTATCTGCTGGTCTAGTCTGATAACGAAACCTCCCATGCTAATCATAACCGTAGTGTACGGGAAAGGTAATGGACGACGTGTGATAAGCAAGTAGGGAGGGAATCCCGAGAGTAGATCATGGGCAAGGAGTAAAAAAGAGAAGTAAAGAGAGAAAGAATTACAGACCCAACTCACGTCCAGTTGGCAGACAAAAAATAATCGGGCGTAACTTAATACGCAGACCGAGCCACAAAGGCCAGGAGCGTGCTTACTGATTTTATTTAACGGCCCACGTGGGTCGTATGTGGCACCAGGCCGATTTATTTTAGGTTCTCCGAGTCCGTAGACTCGACTAAAGATATTACCTTCGAGCCCGTAAAACTCGGGATCAGGGCTTGTCTACCTCACCGGACGAAAGCCGACAAAGCTTCGTCCGTGTTCCTCTCTCCAAGGCGGAGACTTTGACAGTAATGTACAGTCTATATCGCCGTTCCCGTGCGTACCGATCCCTAAATCGGCGGGAAGTCGCCGTGTTATCTTAAGAGAGAGCAACAACAGCCACAGGTCTCGCAAAATACTAAAAATCTCTCTTAAAATGAGTTGAGATTTGCTACGAAAAAACAAAGGTCGAAATTGCTGAAGGGGTGTATTTATTACAACTAGGATCGTAACACCAGCTGGACTAAAAAATAAATAGCTGAATTCTAAAACAAAATGAGACTAAATAACACAGCAGAAAGGTCAAGATCGAAGCGTCCTGTTCGCTTCCGTTTAAGGAGCTGCCAAAAAGCGGCTGCGACATTATTACCACCAGTTCAGACTTTTACATCTAGCATCCGCCAGGAAGTAATCACAGTTGCAAACCACCCCATTCTTATTGTGCTTCTTTTATGAAAAGAGAGTTCCACTCAGAAAGCTTCTTTCCCAGAACTTTTAGTCTGTGGAACAAATACCCGAGAGTATGAAAACTCCAATATATGTATCTTTAATTCTTGGGTTAACCTATATCTATTATTCGCCGTCATAATACTCTCACACGCCATTTCGTCTTCCTTACAATCTTGCTTAGTAACTCTTTTTCGTGAATGATACTTGGCTCTTAGAATTGGTGAACTATCAATAAAAAAAAAAAAAAAAAAAAAAAAACAAATTCCTCGGCACTTCTGACTAGGAGTTTATAGGATAGACCTTCCATCGGGGATCAATTTAAATTCTCTGTAAGCTGTTTGTTATATTTTATGTAAATATATTATTCATCAAAGCACACGCAAATTGCATTTTGGCAGGCTTTGTAAAATAAAATGTTCTTCCAACCAAAGCGTTTACTGAACTATTGTTTCGTCTATATCCCGTCTCACTTCCGGACATTCACGATCATTGCGCGCCAAAATTTCCCGTCCATTTTAGCTCTTAATAAATTTCCCCAATTTTCGTCTCCTCTAAGCATTGTTCCGCAATGCATTTACTCAAACTCACGAAGTGTTACTTTCTATCCTTCTTGCCGTCAATCTGTCCTGTTAAATTTTGCAAGCGATATTCCTTCGTTGTGTTCACTAGATATGTTAAATCTCGCCTTCTAATGTTATTTTGATGTTTTTGTTGATGACATTAATATTTTTCTTTCTTTTGATTTCTGGTGTATGCTCCTTTCTTTCCGGGTTCTCATCTAAGGTCAGAAATGGCAACGTGGCATTTGCCTCTAAGCAGTTTGGGAAAAATAATCACAGATTTTACATAGATAAATCCCGTCTTAAGGTGTTGGCTGTACCTGTGAGAACAATTTCTTTTGTATTTCTTTAAGGCAGTGCTACCAGGAATCCTTTCAATGGATCAACCACACTTGATAGTTAAAAATGTACACGTCGATGTGTTTAATGAAATAGATATGTTTAAAATTCCTTTTATTGAAGTTCACATTCATCTCCGGACTCCAAAATCATGGCGACACCGGACCGTGAGAAGACGAGCAAGAGAAGCTACAAGATTATAGAATAGATTGTCAACCAACACCCCCTTTCATTATGGAAGAGTAAACAACACTGTGCTTATTTGGCGCAGTGGCCAAAACCTCCCCAGAAAAGAGGGACTATACAAAAAACATCGTCATTAATTATGCTTCATGAATGCTGAATGCACTCCGAAAACACTGGATATTTTGTGTTCAAATTTTCTTCTGATGGTTCAAAACATTGAAAAATTAAGAAAACATGAACGGTTTCAGATGGACTTTAACCAAATCTGAATATACCTATGGGCTTCTTTTTAATAACAGTAATTTTAATTAATTTTTACTTAATACAAAACAACGGCCCTCTCAGATCGTCACAGCAGCAATGTCATTCTTTATTTCCTAGATTTGTAAGATTATGTAACTGAATTCGTAAGATGTAGAAAATATTTTAAAATCGATACAATGAATGTTACTGCGTAAAGTTTTGTCATGACCACAGAAATTACAAAGTGTGGGCTAAGTGTTTTTGATATACTGAATAACAGTTTTAAAATTAATAAACTATACAGGAATACAAATATTTATTTTGGCATTTATTTGTAAAAGAAATTTCATATTAAGGTTCAACGTCCATTATTTTAATTTGAGATAAGCCTTTTATATAGAAAAATATTTCTATTGATTTCAATATAACGACAGACTTATGTCTAGCAGTGAAAAGAGAATTTGCTAACATTTATATTAGCAAATAGACTAAATGTTCAAATAAATATCGTACAATAACGTATATTGTATTTTTATCTTGGTAGTAATTAAATTTATACTGTATAAAATTTGTTTAAAACAAATCCTAATCAAAACGGTGTTTAATTGGTACCTTGTTTTACGGATTAAGTATTTCTTCGATTTTTATTTGGTGATTAACATTTTAATTAGCATATCAATTACTTTTTTTAAATACATTCCGATTCACTTAGTGTTATTGAATAAACCAAGGACAACCATATCTCATCTCCCAAACTATTAAACTGTAAGTGTGTATTTTTATCTAACCATCGTATTTGAAAGTATATAAGTTGTTTTTTATCGTCCTTGTTACCCCAATAAACTGTAGAACCGCATAAAAGTGACTACTTAAAGAATTGGTAATCAATACTTTTTCATTCATTTTATTGAACACCCTACGTGATAAGAAAGAAATGGCCTCTGATTTTAAAGATTATTATTCAATGTAAAGACGTATTTCTATATTTACATTAAATTTTAAAACTCCCTACTGCGCAGGCGTGCTTTGATGTAGCGTACAGAGAAGTAATGGAGAAATAATTTTTGATCGAATTCACAGAAATTGAAGAAAAGTATCAGAATAAAAACACGGCTTTTTAAAATTGTGCTTGATATGTGAAATGGATATTTTTTATTGTAATTGTTCTATGCGTGTGTTGAAGGATAGCTCTTGTGAATGTCAAACAAAAATATATTTCTGTGTTAGACCTACCGAAATGTTTTCTCTCATTAAATAAAAAAGACTCCGTTCATATGGTCGTCTGTCGCACTGACTTGAACTAAAATAAATGGAATATTAAATTGGCTCAAATGCCAACTGAGGTTATTTCGAGGGCGGCAGTTTAATCGATAGAAATCAGTGT
>CAHIKZ030001134.1:135000-140000 GCA_903632075.3 Acanthosepion pharaonis
TATGAATGTACGTGACAGAATTATGGAAGATTGTGTTGGAGTTTTTGGGTATCTTGGTGTACTAGAGAGCCAGCCAAAAGGAGCTGACTCATTTTATATTTCACCAATAGAAGGGTTAACCAATCAGAAGGCCCAAAGTATTTAATGCGGCGTGTATAATGGCGGCCATGCTTTTTTTCCGAATACTCACTGCCAACCTTTGTTCGAGAGTGTTAATCTTTAACGTTGTTTCATTAAACAGATTATGTACTGCGCTGCATTCTCTATTCATAGACTATGGTGAAAATGGTCAACAGATTGAAGTTTAAATACAGTAAAATCGACCTTGCTAACCGAAATGCTCCTCTGTGGCGAAATCTGTAAAACCATGTCAGGTTATATGATGATTCCGTATAGGATACAGGTTCGATTCCTGTCAGAGGACGAATATTTTCTATGACAATCTCTCGGACATTCAGGCTGTTAATACTGTTTATTATAATCAGAGCATTTACTTAAATATTTCTATCTATGAAAAAAAGAAAGAATGTATAAACATAAAAATGTCTTAAAAAGAATGTATGTACCAAATACTCATGTACAGGAGACTAGAAAAAGGGAAATCTAGTGATAATTATGTGCAAAAACGTTTGATAAATTTCGTCACAAAGAACGGTTGCTCAGGTAGTTATTTGGGAAGGGTATCTTAATAATCCAGAATTGATACTGACAGCAAACTGCTTGCATAAGTTGGTTCTCCGTGTCGCGCCAGAAGGTTTTTCTCGCCTGAGTCCATCCTTCAAATCAACAAATCAACCATTCCTCCTTGCATTGAAAACTGCTACCATATATGGTTTGGTGTCCCCTCTGTTCATCTCGAGGTCCTCGACAATTTCTATAGACGGATATACAATGATATAGGGCCTGGTATGGCATCTCGTATCTAGTCACTTTCTCACAGACGTGTTGTGGCTTCCGTCTGTCTTTTTTACAAATATTTTCATGGCAGCTGTTCTGACGAGCTACTTTCACCGGTACCCCAACTGCATGAATTTAAGCGTGGTATTAATGCTTGGCATCTTAGTCCCACCATTTCCTTGTCGAAACAGATAAATGTAACCACCTCTTCTACTCTAACAGCTTCTTTTCTCGCACTTCACGACAGCGGAACTCTCTTCCTCTTACTTGCTTCCCTGATAGCTATAATCTTCAAATATTCAAATGAAATGTCAATCGACACCTTCTGATGTCTAGATTCTGATCCCAACTGTTGTAGAGTAGTTTTCACAGTGGAGGCTTGTATTTCACTAAGTCGGTCCTAAAAGGGTCCGACATACAAAACTTTAGGAACTTGAAATAATAGTAAATGACGCAGCAATCTAGTTGTGGTCGTTGATTCTTTAAGGTCCAACATCAACTGACTCACCAACTCACTCTGAGCCCCGGCGACTGCTACTACTACTACTTATTGTCTGTGGGAGTGTCTATTAACAATAGAATAGGTATGTTCCGGTATAACACCAACCCTTCTCTATATCCTTTCCTCAAACGCCCCTCTTTACATTTGTTCTCACTCTCTCTAACCCTTTGTGTGCTTGTGGCATCTCCACCTTGTTTTGGGTTGAAATGCTTAGAAACAAAAAAAAAACAAACAAAAAACACAGGAATGGTTCTTGTCACTAGACTTATTGAATTTATACAGTAAAGACATTCTGAGAGAATTAGATGTCCGACCAGGATTCATTATTCACGGTCACAATCTTAACAGCATAAGACACGTGGATCACATAGTGTTGACAGGTGACACGGAAAAATACAGGAACTCCTACAGAATGTGCTGAAATAAAGCGAGAAGAAAGGACTTCTCAATTGCAGCAACAGAGAATCATGGTTTGTTGAGAAAGCGGAAACCCGATATGCGAATCGCTTATGCCAAAATAAAACAAGTAGAAAAATGAAAATGTCTGAGAAGTGCCTTAAAATTGGACGGAAAAAGCTACACTGAAATCCGAATGCGCATTGGGAGAGTGAAAGATGCTTTCCAAAAACTAAGCAATGTATTAAGAGATGGATAAAAATCGTCAGGACAATAGAGAAGAGTACTGAACTGTTACATGATATCAGTCCACCTGCATGCCAGTAAATCAAAATCTCCTCAAGGACGAAGATACTTGAGGCAACAAAAATGTGTTTCTACAGAAGGATGCTGAGGATACCATGGTCTGAGCATGTGAACAACAACAAAGTTTTCGAGAAAATGGAAACAGAAAGAACTCTTATACTCAACATCAGAAAGATACCGGAGAAATGTCTAGATTATATGACGAGGTAAGAGGTCTTAGGAAATTTGACACACACAGGCTAACGGTAGGCAAGTGGGACAGAAGAAGAAGCCTTACCTCTTTAATGAGATTGTGAAAATGGTCGGCAGCACAGAGATTAGGAGAGGTCGTAAAGAATCAAATGTACTTATATATACAAAGAACAGGGAATTATGCAGAGCCTTGATTGCCAACTTCCTGAAGGGACATTGCTCATAAAATGAGAAAATCACTTAACATCAGTTTATGCCAGAATAAAATGCATATATTTACTTGCTGGCCTTATTCCAGTTTTCGGCAGTGACCCAGTAACAAATTTTATTAGACAGAAGACAAAATAATAATAATAATAAGATGATAATAATAATAATAATAATAATAATAATAATAATAATAATAATAATAAAGAAAGGAGTGCTACACGCGTGTGTGTCTGGTACTGAATTCCGAGCTGAATTTAAAAAACAGAATATCAGTCATAAACACTTTGGTTGTCCTTGTGGTGCAATACGGTTTCAACATTCTTAACTGGAACATAGCAGACGTTAAGCGAATGCACTCCAAAACGAAAAAAAGATTCTCACATTCATGCTGGTGTTGATCGTCTGTACGTGCCCAGAACCGAAAGAGGCAGAGAATTAGTTCAACTAGAACTGTCTAACAAAACTACAACAATGTTCCTTCAAAGATAGCAGGAGAATACGAAAGGCTGGATGAACAAAGAACATTAAAGTAGTAGGCGAATTTATTCAATAATAAAATAAACCAACACATTCGAAATGGTGTTTCAAGCTGATGAAGGAATAAAAACAAAGCATAATACACCGACTGGAGCTACAAAATACGTTAAAAAGAAACCAAAAACAAATTCAATCGAATAATAGATCCTGAAAAATAATAAAAATGTCTTTCATTGCAAAATGTAGATTCTGTGATAAATATCCAGAAACAATTGATCATATTGTATCAGGTTGCGTGGTATTGGCACCCACTTATTATAGTCTAATCTGCAACACTACGGAAATGAAAATTTCAAGAAATTGGTATGAATAGCACCCGGACCCGGTTACGGAGATAGGGCCTGTAACAGTTTTATGTGACTTTAAAACACACACAGAGCAATCGAAGCTAATTGCTCTGACAATGTGATTAGAGACTATGAAGACGAAATGTTTCCCTCTATTGATATTGGAGTCCCTGCAGAATGCAATATATCTTTAAAGATCTTAAAAAAACTATCAAAATACAAGGATCTTGAAATCAAAATTTCAAAAATATGGCGCATGAGGCCATGAACAATTCCAGTTGAAGTTAGAACCCTCGGAGTGATTCAAATGAAAGCCGTTCCACTGTGGAGCGGTTTACATACACGAAAACAAGATGTCTACATTTATTGACGTGTAAAACTTAACACACTGAAAAGACTTTCTAATGCTAACATTCCCACGTCGACTCAGCCAATCAAAATTGACATCCCTTTTACCATCTGACCTTGAAGATCTGAGTTAAAATACACGTCCACTAAAAATAATACTCTAAAACTTTTATTTAAAAACTTGACTTTAAAGAATACATTAAACAAAATGCTTGATAGGAAAATTCTACCAATAGTAGAAACAAAATAAAAGTTATAGCCTATTTTCCTAAACAGAATTTAAGAGAGGCATTTTATAAATTTCAACAAACAGCAATGCTAACTGTTCAGTCAATCAATATCTAATATTTATATTACTTTGAATAATTCTTATTAGAGAAAAAGATATCGTTGACCGCGACGATTCCAACATGCTTTCTTCATCGCAGAAAAAATCGTCGATAGATCTAACGTGCCTAAGCAAGGCTGAATAGTGAATTGTAAGTGACATTCCGTCTTCTTTCCAGAGTCTCGAAAATTCATATCTGTTCAATTTTCGTATTCAAATGTAAACAAAGCAATACTAATCTACAATTCTAATTCTAATCTGTAAAATTATCGAATATTCAGACCGACAGACTAAACTAAATAAATACATTTAGTGTCTACTCAAATATGGGTAATAATTAAAAATAACGTTTGAAGTTGTATATGTGTGTGTGCGTGTATGTGTGTGCTTCTGTGTATGCATATATATATATATAAGGAGGCACGGTGGAGTAATGGATAGCGGCTGGCTTGAGGAATCGGAGAGCCGAGTTCGAATTCTAGTCGAATCCATTAGATTCACTTACGTGCTTATACACTTGTGATTCCTCTTCTCCCTCCAGCTAAGGGTAAATAGCAGGACAAACTGGGTTCCATAAACTTGGATAGCGACTAGTCTAGGAGAAGGACAACTCTGACTTCAAAACCTGCGGAGGGTCGTTTGGGGACCTTGTGGCACGTAGTGCACCAGGTCTCTGTATTCGGCCCTTCAAAAAGTACGGATGGTCCTGCACGAAACCTTCACCACTATAATCAAATCTCATGTGCTGTTGTCGGGCTGTCGGTTTCCTAGGAACTGATCTGCTTGACGCTCGTACGTCTAATTCGACTGGAGACCCGAGGATATATATATATATATATATATATATATATATATATATATATATATGCGCATATGTATGTATTTATTGTTTATGTTTATGCACTATATTTTAATTCCAACAGGTTTGGTTAAATAATTTAGATATATCATGTCGAATAGTTTTCGTTGTGATCCTTTCAAGTTTATGGATTCATTT
>CAHIKZ030001134.1:145000-177500 GCA_903632075.3 Acanthosepion pharaonis
ATATATATATATATATATTAAACAGAAGATGCCCGTCTGTGTGTTTGTGTGAGTATGCTATTTATGCACGTCCAGATTTCTTGACTGATTTCGATGAAATTGTACACACCATTTTCAAATTTACCAAGATAGGACACGACCAATTTTCCAATCTCCAGGTCCTCCGAGTTTGAGAGAAAAATTAATAAAACTGAAGGTGGCTACGACTTTTTGCGAAAACCAAAGCAAAGTTACAGGCAAAGAAAACTTTTACATGATGAGCTGATGTTTCTTGCACTTAAAGCAAAGCATCAGCTTATGTTACAAGGTTTATGTAGAGTGCTTGATAGTTTTTTTGCGACATTGGCTTCTCACAAGAAAGGATTAAAATAATGGTATTTTCGTACTACTTAAAATAAAACCTTCCTCATTTTTTATCCGATTTGCCATTATGCAAGAAATAATAATGTAGTTTTAGTCATACCCGCGTATAACGAAAAACCACGGGAAACTCTCCAAAATACCCGTTTTTCGGCGATAACTCTTTGGGTTTTCATCCGATATTTTCCAAAATTGCTTTGTGAATTCCACATGAGACGCAAATTCTCTTGTGCGAATGTTTGGTTTAGATTAGTGTTAAGTGGATGAAATCTGCGAAAAACTAGGTCCAAAATCGGCTTTTGCCATGTAGCCAATAGGTTCTTCATATGATTCCATCCTAAACTGGCATTCGATCAACCTTATTGTTTGAGAAGAATTATTGAAGTGTTAAAAGGGAAAAAATTCCGAGGAAGCTCTTTCTAACCACAGCTTTACAGTAAACGCGCGAAGAGGCGGGGCGTTCATTTATGTTTTAGTTAGTTTATTACATTGATGAAAAATACCAGACGATTTGAAAGTAATTACGGTCATAGAAAATTTACTAAATATCTAAAACATTGAGACAATTTAAACCCGAGCAACGACCACACAAGATCTTTTTATCGATGGAATTATTTATTAAGAACAATCCAACACTTTCGAAGGACACACCGTAGAAAAAGTTGAGGGGGAGAAGTTTAATACATCAACGGATAATACATGCAAGTGGAGACACAGGCAGATATTTCTAGACAGTGGGGTGCGGTTATATAATTACAAACATGTATAAATGTACAAATTTGTGACCGGTAGGGATAATTCCAAAGAGGATAATAATCCATGGAATGGTCACTGTAAACTACAGAACATTATAATAATAATCAAGAAGAAAACATTAAAGACACATTTCAGTTATAATTTATTTCGTGAATACATTTATATATTCACTTTTCTTCCCTGCGAAATCTCTCCTATTTACTAAAAGATTTCGACCTGAAGAGATAAATATCTAGATATCCAAGAAATGAATTGTAACTGAAAGATAGGAAAAGACAAAATTTATAATTTTTAAAAGAAATAGCTAAAAAAAAACAAAAAAAACAACCGGTTTCGTCCCAGGATTTATCAAGTATATTTTTATGGGAATATAATATTTAAAAAGCGTGTAAATCAATTTAAATTAACGAATTGAATTGAATGGAAGTGAAAAAAATGAATTTCAAGTAACTAGGGTCCAATAACATTCAGACCCAGTAAGCATTCCTTCTGTTTACAAATTGAAGGCTCACGGGATCTGATATACAAGGACTCTAGAACTTTGGGATGAAATGTGGAATGAGAATAAAAAAAAACGTCCACTACACATTTCCTACTATTTATTATATGCTCAGCAATAGCAGAGTCAGAACTATTGAATAGTTGGCGCTTCCTGGCAGCCGGATTCAAAATCCTGGGTGAGTAAATGTTGTTTTATTCTCGAATCCAAACGCTGTAGTCGAGTCCACAACTACACTGGTATTGGTAAATCACTGAATTAACATGATGTTGGGGAGGGAGGACGTCCTTACGAACAGAAGAGAAAACAGGATGGGTAACAAATATTACCCTAACATTCGCCGAAAAATAACAGCTACTGATCAAACGGGTAATTCGTTTAGATGAACTGTCACCCTCTGTAGCAATATAGGGAAAACGTAAATAAACTAGGCATTTAACAACAAATTGCAGCTTAACCCTATGAAAATTACTAATGACGTCTTATATATATATATATATATATATATATATATATATATATATATATATATATATATATATATATATATATATATATATATATATATATATATGTATATATATATAGTAGAGCACGGCGTTGCCCGGGGATGTAACAGTAAGAGATAGATCAAGTATCGACCATCATAATGACTGAAAAATAAAATATTATTGTTTAAGGTTGACAGAAACACATATCTTAATTAATTTTTTTGTTTTTTTTGGGGTTTTTTTTACGAATTGGTCAAACCCAAACTCAAACGAAAACATTGTTTTCAATCGTTATGAGTCTACCGATTGAATAGAATTTTATTATAAACAATTGTCTTGTAAATGGAAGTTTTAAACCATTCTGAATGTAAAAATAAAGAAAAAAGACTATAAGAAACACTACCTGCCAAAAAAAAAGTGATGTTTTGTTGAAATCGGTTGAAAAATGTAGGAAATCCGATCCCATATATAAACGAACACACACACACACACACACACACACAAACAAACAACCTGGGTTTTATAAGTATAACTCGATATGAGTTGTCCCCCGTTCATTCTCGTGATGCTTCTTAATCGTGTTTTCAAATTGATTTCGTGCAAAAACAATTGTGTTTTTCCCATTTTTGGCGCTGTCACCGCAAGGTAATTTTACGTAGTCCTGTGAAGTTTTGTTGAAATCGGTTGAAAAATGTAGGAAATCCGGTCCAATATATAAACGTACAGACACACAATCTGCGTTTTATAATAAGTAAGATATATATATATATATATATATATATATATATATAGTAATTCATTGAGTCTAAAGAATACTCAACAGAATGCAGGAAGAACTGGACAGCCGTTTCCTCCTATTTGCGACTCATCAGCAGTCCGCGTCCACTACGGAGAATCGAACCCGGAACATTTTTATATAACGCAAGTGTCATACCAACTACACCAACGGGCCTCGGTGCCAGAGAAGAAACTGAATAGACTCGATATAGCGTCGCTATTCACAAATTCAGTGATGATAGTTATCCACAATGATACTCAGAACACAACGGGTTGTACCCCAACAGTAACGTCCTTCCATTTACCGTAGCCGCTCCATTGTATAGAATTAGCTGTGTCAAGGTTATACAAGTGATAAAATCATTTGGTAATTCATGGACTTTAGAAGAATCCTCAACAGAATGCAGTGTGCGCACTGCTGATGAGTCCCAAATAGGAAGAAACAGCAGCCCCGTGCTTTCTGCATTCTTTTTGGGGATTATTGTAGACTCGATGAATTATTATGTGATTATTCTAATTCCTCAAATTTCTTTCACGTTGTCTTTGATAATATTGCCCTAAAGAACATTTTCTACTGACACACACACACACACACACACGCACACACACACACACATATGTTTATATATATATATATATATATATATATATATATTCCATGGAAAATAATATTCTATTATCTCGTAATATATATGTTCTCGTTGAACCAGGTGTTAAGACTCGGGGAACGTCGAAATGTTGATTCCTTCTTTTGTTCTGGCAATTTTTTCTTTTATTAACGACGTCTAAGACATGATGAAGGTCGGTTGAGGCGGTAAAATTTCACTTTCGCAATGAAACTTCACATTTTTTTCATTGTTCTTTTTTTATTCATTTTTTTTTTCTTTTATACAGAATTCAACCGACAAAAAATGTTTTTATTTTGATGAAATTATGATGACGTATTTCCATTTTCCTTTTCGATTGGATCAGGAATTTAGAACAGATGTTTTTCGCTTAACAGTTTGGGCGCGTATTTTGCAGTCTATAAAATCATTTTGATGCAAGTTTGCTTCTCGTTTGCAGCTACGATTCGGGTTTGTTAAGGATTAAATAATATGACAAATTAACACGAGACTTGAAATTAAAAAAACATCCCCACCGCCTTCAAGTATTGCATGAAAGATAGATACGGTGGAGATGGTGAAGTGAAACATATTCTGCCATAACTTAGCTGTTAAATAGTCTACTATTTCACGATCAAAATAGACAGAAATATATATATATATATATATATATATATATATATATATATATATATATATATATATATATATATATATATATATATATATAAACATAAAACATTAGGCAGCATATGATTTACATACAAAGAATAACATCTTTCGGTCGACATACAGATATATCGTCTCAAGTTTTTGATTTTATAAGATAAACAACACATGCCTGATGATGGATGTAAGACCGTCCGTAAGTACTAGCATTTTAACATCGATTAAACTGAAAAACTACAGACAACAAGTTTTTCTTCAAGGATCAAAACTCGCACTCTGGATGAACAGGATTTTTAATGCATATATTATGTTTTCTAGCGATGGATGTGTAATAATCGCATTAATACTTCTGATTAATTCTATGTGTGATTATTCTTTGTATATATATATATATATATATATATATATATATATATATATATATATATATTATAAATTAATTGATTTAAAATATGGTTATTTTCGCTACACAGTTTCAACCATGTTTCAAAATAGAAGCTAAAAACCCTAATTTTATTTTTGCAAATAAATTAAAAGCATTAGTTCCATTTCATCTTCAAGCAATTTTGGAGTAACTTTTTAAAATTTACGGGTTTAAATTTAAAGCTAAAAGCATGGTTACGAATATTTCCTTCTTTCCATGATTTTAGAATATTATTTAAAATTGATTTTAGGGTTACTCCTTTTTCCTTTGAAGATATCATTGTATCCATTGCTTTTAATTTATTTGCAAAATAAAATTAGGGTTTTAGCTTCTATTTTTGAAACATGGTTGAACTGTTAAAGTTCTTAAAAATAACCATATTTTAAATCAATTAATTTATATATTAATGCTCTGTAAATTTACATTGAGCACTATTTGTAAAAATAAAATATCTATAAGAACACCGGATTTTATATCTTACTGTTCTTTCTTTTTATTTTATTATATATATATATATATATATATATATATATATATATATATATATATATATATATATATATATATATATTAGCTGAGACTGATTTGTAGTTCGAGAATTCGCTCACGGAGGAATTGTGGTAATAACGTTTAGTGAATTGATAATTATTCAAAATTTGTAGAATCTTCGGCTCGGCTTTAGTCATTTTCCCACTGCCGTAAGATTGCCTCCCTGTGTCTTTTCTATAAATATTTTCATTGTAACTGTTCAGATAGGATCTTCGCTATGCTACCTAGACTTTATGAATTTAATCGCAGTTCTAGAATGACGTCGAGATTTCATTAATTTAGAGTTGAGTTGGCTACATGTTATACTAACAGTTTACTTCCTTACAATTCTCACTTGTGGAACTTCCTTCCGGCTTCATGCTTTTGAACCTACATTTATCTTTAAAAATGTAAATGCAATGTCAATCGCTATCTACTGTTCTCCTGACTAATTTTTCCTCTTCCTGTTCATTACTAATATTTCTATTGTGATTTCTTCCACATACTGTAACTTCTTGTGTCTTTACTGCTTTGCTTGGGATATATCGATTTAAAAGAAACGAAGTAAAATTGACAGAATGGCAAAGTTTTAATCATTTCAAACTGCGCAAGACTATAAAATGATGAAGATGCCAGGGGTTCCTGAAAGTGAAAGAATTAAAAAAAGGATAACATTAATAAGGAAAGAGAACAATAAAAGAACGGAAGATAAAAGGACAAAACATAACGATGGACAATGCATTTAAATTTTTGAAGACAAAGTTGTTGTCAAGCAAGAGGTCGGAAGAGAAAGAAACTGCTAAGAAATAAAGGAATGAATCCAAATGGCATTTTGTAGGCGTGGTTCTTACTGATACAGCAACAGCAACAACAACAACAATAACAACAACATCAATAATAATAATAATAATTTTGACAGGAAGGAAACTACAAAAAACTGGTATGAACATGAACCAGACCAGTTTAAAAAAGATAGCATTGTAACAAGTTTATGGAACTTTACAATATATAGAGGTAGAACAAAATAGCGAATTGCCCAGACATCGTGATCAATGACCACAAAAACAGAATATGCTTTCTTATTGTCATGGCAGTCCCTACAGACGTTAATGTATCTTTGAAGATCTTTAAAAAAAATTCTATCAAAATACGAGGATCTTGAAGAGGAAATCTAAAAAAAAAACTTGTGGCACAGGAAAACATAATTCTAGTTGGAGCCATTGGTTTGATTGGGAAAGGTTCCAATAGATTCATTGAAATAATTCCTGGTAACCCACGACTTAAAGAAATACAGAAAATTGTACTCATAAGTACAATTCCTAAAAGCTTTATCTATGTACATTACGTGTGATCATTTGACTTATTCTTTCAAAGACGATCAATGTGGTTCATGTCTTTTACAGAAGTATTCAAATTTCGACCTGACCTCAGTTATCGACGTATATTTCTAGCTGAATAAAGAAATGTATGGGATAAATAGAAAACTTCTAAGAAATGTAGCAGTGAAAATAAAACAATAAAATGTTTAAGGCAATTTAAACGCAATTCGTATAAATATATATATACAAAAGGTGTCGGAAGAAACAACAACAACAATAATAATAATAATAATTTTCACTGGAAGAAAACTGAAAGAAACTGATATGAACATCATCCAGTCCCGGTTACAGCGATAGGTCATGTAACAATTTTGTGGGACTGTGACGTCGTCCCCCGGTCGCAGCGTCGACTGTGTCGTTCGATCCCGTTCGTGGCGCCAATTGTGACGTCACGTGCTCCCCAGGCTCTGATATCCTGGTCACGGACAGCACCAGTTGTGACGTCTTTTGTCGCGGCGTCAGCTGTTCGCTCCTCGCTGCTCCAAACGTGACGTTCTAACCCTTTGGTTATTGATACCAGCCTCGTCGTTCCCAACCCGCTTCCAACGCCTGGTTACCAGGGTAACTGCACTGATCTCCAGTCTGCCTACCCACGTTGTGTCTTGATCTTAGACAGACGAGATCAAACAGGGCTTGGGGCCGTAATGCAAGTTGAGTCTAACGGGGGTGATAACACACAATTATGTATAATAAAAAAGAAATAAAATAAAAACTCACAAGGTCCAACGTATCAAGAAAAAGGAACAAACTTTTATGTCTATTTGCTCGGTACATAGGACTATGTCTACCTCCCGACCCGTTCTGTGGATTGTGGTACAACGCTTTTGCTAGGCAACTTTAAGGCTTCCAGTTGTCTGCTCTCTACGAAATTTGTGTTTCGGTGTGTCTTTGGACGAAAGTAAAAAAAAAAAAACTTATTTCTGTGGTCTGATTTTAAGTCGCTCTTCAATCTACTTGTTCTTGGTTGAAGAAGAGTCCAGAAGTGTGCGTGAATCTTGGTCAGCTATCTTGACGCGGTTTCAACACTGGGCGCTCATCTCTGCTTGTCGTTCACGGCTCAAACTCCAATCCGCTCGCCGTCCGCGGCTGATCTTCTTCTCTTCAGAGTCTGAATTATTGGTCACTCATCTCCTCCGTCAGTGCGCGAATTAACTTCTTCTCTTCAGCTTGCTCTGATTCCAACTTCTCCACTTAGGCCAAACGAGCTGGCTCTCCTGCCCGCTAAGGGGGGGGGCGAATCCGGCCCGCCGGCCGCGGCTGATCTCCAATCCGCTCGCCGTCCGCGGCTGATCTCATTTCTGTCGTTTGGGGTTTCGCTTTTATTGACGCCGTCAAAAACTGGGGTGGGTCTGTTTGGCGTCGGGGATTCTTGATAATTCTAAATACGTATCCACCCTTCTTATTTCTGGTTAGGGATTTTGCATTTTCGGTAATTCACTTTCACTCCCACCTCCTTATTGTGTCTCTGAGGGCGTATACTCGCTTCCCCGCTTCCTCGTATCGGCCCCTCACACTTACACTTCTGACAAGGGCGTCGACCGATTCTCCTTGTGCGTCACGTGACCGCTGTCGGCCAATGAGGTCCTGGTCGGGTATCTTTCCTCCTCCTTCGTGCGCCACGTGATCTTATTTAGCCAATGACGTCCTGGTCGGGTATCTTTCTCCTCCTTTGTGTGTCATGTGATCCCATCTAGCCAATGACGTTTTTAGTCGGGCGTGGACAATCCGTGGCTTCGTTCTGGGGAAAGAAACACCTTGCTTAAAAAAAAATAAAAATTTAAATCGCCCCTTATCATAAGCGACTGCGATGACACCTTCGGCTTTTTAACACGTGGCATTTGTCAAGCAGTTTATCGCTAATTGGATACGACCTAAGAAAGGGATTTCTCAGACTGGGTGGCGTTTTCGTGAACGAATAAAAATATTTCACTTTTTCTTTCCCTCGAAGCTTGATAACAAAAATCTTCATTATCTCAAAAAAACATTTTCAGCCAACATCATCTTGTGTGGCTTTTTTTTTCAATTCTGGAAATTGTCTGTGTTTTCGTATTAATGGTTTGTCTTCATATCCTTAGATACACTTCCCACCTGTTACCTATCATATTTTTTTCCATTGTCCCTAAACATTGTTTCTTCAACCATTTGTTAACAAACTTTCATTTTTCGTGGACACGGAAGTAGGTCAGGTGCTTGACCTGGATATCTTCCGACATCTGTTATGTCTCAGTCGAGCGTGTGTGTGCTCGCTTATGACCTGTTTTCGTATTATTTTTTTCTCTTCTGTCTTCTCTTTCTTTCTCTCAGATCGCTTGAATGTAAAGAAAGAATTATTCCTAACCCCGAAATATTTTTCAGCCCTAAATAATTATCAAATGGTTGACAAACCGTAAAAAACAAATCATATATTTATGAATATTTCTTTTCAGCTTGCCAACTATGCATGGTGCCACAGACTTTACAAGACCCATAGACAGAACAATGAAAGTTAATCGCCCATACATTGTGATCTAAGACAACAAAAACCGAATGTGTTTTTCCTTATTGACATGGAAGTTCTTGCACATTTTAATGTGTCTTTAAAGATCTTCAAAAACAAATCTATCAAAATACAAGGATCTTGAAGTGGAAATCTAAAAAGTCAATAATTCCATTTGTAGTTGGAACTATCGGATTGATTGGAAAAGCTTTCGATAGATGAATTGCAGAGATTCCTAGTAGGCTATGCGTTTAAATTTTACTCACAAGTACAGTTCACAAATTACGAAGTGCTTCATCTATGTGAAATGTTTGTGATCTTTTTTTTTTTTTAATGAAAATGATCCGTGGAAAACGTCAGGAAATTATTTCCGATCTTCGGTCTCTGGTTCGTAGCCGGATGGAAAATGTGTATAGAAAGGAAATGAAATAATATAAATTAAATAATAATAATAATAATAATAATAATGTAGAGAAAAATAAATGATGATACGGAAGGTCAAAAAGTGCAGTGCGTCGCTCGCCGACAGGCCAGCTATTTTTCTTCTTCGGTCGCCTCAAGGAATTGGATTGCGTGACTCCCTTTCTCGACCGTTACACTGGACAGTTGTGAAACAGACACCAAATAAGTCGCGCCTACTTCGACTTCCTCTTTGTCCTTCTGTCAATCCGTACGTCCAGCTCTTTTTCACGCAGTCCTCCGAATGACTTCCCTTCTGACGTGCATCCGGCACCCCGTTTTTTATGCTATTCCAATACGGCCAAAATTTGAATGGACAAATATCGTCTCCTGTTGGACGAGATAAGCGCGCATATACTGTGTCTTCAATAGCAGCCATATTTCTTTTTGTCATTATTTTGCAGGCAAGACACGTTCGCGCTCGTTTCGAATTCCAAGGTAAGTCATGTCTATCGTTACAAATATTAATAATAATAATAGCAGTAGTAGGAATAGCAGCAGCATTAAAAAAGCAAGGAATACAACCATCATTAGCATCTTATAGGAAGGCAGGCAGTGTTGGATCATCGATATAGTGGTACCAAATAGCTTAAATGGAGTTTTAAAAGGGAATTCGACCGAGGAAACTTTCAATTTTGAAACATGGGATAACATTCTAGCAGGCTCTCAAGAACATAAGAGGTCATCGAGTTGATGTAGGTGACCTTAAAATATTTCTAGAAAAAAATCCAAAAACGGCTATTTAAGATTGAAGCTGTGATTCAAATCCAGAACTTTTAGAAAACTGAATTACTTTTTACAACGAGCATTCTGAAGATATATTTTTTTTATGCAGAGTTTTGAAGATATGACAAGATGCATGATCATTTGTCATGACTCGCTCCTGGTCGTTAAATTATGCTACATCTTCTCGATAAAAATTATTGACAATAATAATAATGATAATTAAAATAATTTTCAATCACGGCGTTTCATTCATTTTGACGCGTTGGTTATCAGCACAGCTGTTATTTTAATACAAGTTAAGCAATGTATTTACAAAGATTAATAATTTTTTTGTAGATTTATATATTTTATAGTTGAAAATTATTTTTAAGTATAACTTAATGAAGACAGACATGCTGTCAAAATATTGTTGAACATTGTCAAACACTGTTTTTTTATGCTAATATTATAGCTATCCTTACAAAGAACGATGTTATGTACACAAATCGTAGCCAGGTGAAAGTAATACACTGGTATGATCATTCGGAATATACACTGAACGAAATATGCAAGACAATAAAACATATATAATAATAAAATATTGCTAACGATCATCTCATCATAGACATGCAGTCTGATATCAAAAGTACAGCACAATAATTTGAAACAATTTCAAAATATAATGGTTTGTAAACTGAAATTGCAACATTGTAGCGAAACATAACTAGAGTACCAATAATTATAGGAACACTAGGAATGATTAAAAAGAATACTCATGCCCATTATGAAAATGCTAGGAAATTACAGAGATGCAAACGGTTACTCATGAGTGTTACAATCGTATTAAGGAAAAAAAACAAAACATTTTTACTCTTTTATGTCCAATACATTTGTAAGGGATACTTTTGTGGGGCTCTCCCCTTTTTATATAAGATGGAATCGTCCAAAGTATATTTATTCTGACAGAGAGGATACCTGCGGATGGACATACGTTGAGATATATGGAGATACGTGGATATATGTTGAGATACGTTGAGACAGGTTGAGAGATAAGGAGACAGACGCAGGGTGTTCTCGGAGAGATATACGAGAGTCGAGAGAGAGAGAGATAGAGAGAGAGAGATAGAGAGAGAGAGTTGATTACGGCTTTACTTACAGAGACTTGTACATATACTTTCTACTAACCCGCATCCCTGGACTACTAATCTTCACTTCAAATCTGTATTCTTATGGTTAATACACTTATTTTTCTATCTCAATTACTGGCGTTGTTTATTTATTTATGCAGGATTCCATTCACGGAATCCACAACAGATACTTTCGTTAACCTCAGTTTAAATAGCATATTTGGAAAACAGATATTACATTAATAATAATAATAATAATAATAATAATAATACTTGGACCACAAATAACTGTGCCTGTAAATGCTTTTCAGTTTTTGTTAATGTACACAAACAACAAAATCAATGGCTGCACATATTTGTGTTGATAAAAAATACATCATTCCCACCAGCCGTTCTGGGCAGCCGATCAAACGAAGCCGACACACATTTTTGCAATTTCGGAATATGCTGTATCATTCTCGCTTCGATTTGTACCATATTCTACCCAGGTTCTGATGTGTCTTCAGTACACGTTCATAAATATTCAGAGAAATGTATCAAGCAATGGTTAAACAGGTGCAAAATGAGTAGGTAGATGCACAATGGAAGAATGGATAGCGGCTCGGATTGGGGAATCAGAGGGCTGATTTCGAATTTCAGTCAAATCCATTACGTTCACATTATGTGCTAATACCATTGGGAAAGGTATGAACCCGCTTCTTCTCCCAACAGCTAAGGGTAAATAGCAGGAAAGACCGGGTTCTATAGCCCTGTATTGCAACTGGTCTACTGGAGAAAGAAATGGCAACATACTGCGGGAAAACAATCTGCCTCGTCAGTGATATATCGAAAGATATACCGAGTCTAAAATGGTGAAGCCACTCGTATCCGAGGATACCATTCTACTAGAGCGGCTTGCTAATCCCCATTGCAGTCGCCTGCTTAGGCAGATTTGTGTTGGTTCAACCTGGTGTATGCTTCAACTATGCTGAGAGGAACTTAATTACAGTTTCTGGGTGAGAGCGCGTTATCTACAGTAAAGGTAACTACATACCCAACACATTCAAATTCTTGGTCACGATGACCAAAGATTCACAAGACTGTTATGGTATTCAGTGGTATGGTTTTCAGACAATTTTCAACGTTGGGATATTGATTTTCTAAACGTAGCTTAGATATGGCACAAGGCCGAAAGTATGGGGCACCGAGTGAAGATCGAACTCACTATTCAGTGGTAAATGTTTTAGCGAGACAAGCTTGCTAACCATTACACCACGCCGATGTACCCCTTCAGCGTTGGGATAACATCAAAATTCTGGAATTTATTGTCAGATAGAGAATGTTCTAACCACTCGGCCACGTGTCCATTCGCAGTAATATCTTCATTGTTGTTGTTATCATCTCAAACGTTGATTTGATTGATTGATTTGTTTATATATATATATATATATATATATATATATATATATATATATATATATATATATATATATATCATTTCCGTTAAGTTAACCATCTAAATAGGTCAAGGTTCAGTCACTCCTCCTACCCCATTATAAAACATGCTTAAGAGAGATATGAAATTAACCCCTCCCTATACTCTACCTTGTCTCTTTTAACTACAACTCTCACCCCCTGTTAAATTACAAAAATTACACTACCCATCAATTTCTAATCCCATTTTTCCTTTTGTTTCGTTATTGGAATTGTTACGTAATGACAACTTTACAAAGGATTTTGGTGAAAATAAATTATCGTAATGGTATCTTAAAGTGGTCTGTTTTTTTTATATATATATATATATATATATATATATATATATATATATATAGATAGATAGATAGATAGATAGATAGATAGATAGTGCAATAGATAAATTGTCGTCTAAATGACGCGAAAATTAAAATAACACTGACATCTCATTATAAGATATAGTTACCAAAATTACATAAAAATGCCTTGAAATAATTAAAAGTAAATCTATTTCAATAAACTCTCCATTGGGTCAAGACTACTTCAGAATCTCTTCTGGACGGTTTCCTTGTTTAAGATCGCGAATGCATCCATAATCCTTGCCTTTGGTGTTACCTGTTTTTATATTGAACTTTTGCTCAACTGCGCCTCATACATAATAATCAAGGTAGTCGCAGTCTGGGGATGGGACTAGATATAAGGGGTGATGTATTCCCAGAAACTGTCTGACAGCCATTGTGTGGCATTATGTAGAGTTCTGTTGCCAGTCATAGAGGCTTCCAGTAGCCACACTCTTGACCAAGGCCAGTACTACCAACCTGGTTTTAGACTTGTTTGAAAGGTGGTAATGTCTGTCAATCATAGCTTGGATCTCACCAACAAATTCGGGAGTTTTTTTTTCCTATCAAAACAATCAGAGTCAATTTTCGAGCTGCCGTACCTTCGTAATCACCATTAAACTCATCCAACTCTTTCTGAATTCTGTGCACTGTCATCATTTTGAAATGTTCGTATTGGAGCTTTCGGTGTGAATGTCTATCAATGCAGCATACCGTTTCCAAATTTATGGTGCAGTGAATCGCGTCATGGTGTTCTTTTTTTCTCATAGACTTTTCCCAACTGACATTATTATATTGTTCAGTCGAAAAAATCAGAAACAAATAATGCATATTCGCGAAATTAAAAATATAAAACGTCGACAAGTTAGCCATCGCAACCTGTATAATAACAAGCAAGTGAAACGCGTAATATATGTGGAAAGAAAATTAGTTATTGAATAGTCATCGATATGTGAATTTGATATCAATTTTTCTGAGATGGGCTGACCATATCAAACAGATTCTAACGAGACAGTTTTTTGTGGGTTATCTATTATGAAGATAAAGAGAGCAGTGAAGAAAGACATGACGAAAAAGAGATTTGCACATTGCAATATGAAATATATATGTATCCTGAACAAATAATGATGTAAAGGAGAGAAAACGTGAAAAAACTGATAACAGTTACTAAGAAAAAGGAAATAATTAAATAAAAAAAATAATATCATATACTTAATTTCATGGAAATTTCTAATTGAAAATTATCAGAAAAAATGAAAGTTTATACACACACATACCTGTATATATATATATATATATATATATATATATATATATATATATATATATATATATATATATATATAACAGGTATCAGAGAAGTGGAATATGTGGGAAGAAAATTAGTTAATGAAGAGTTTGATACCGGCAGAGAAAATTATATACACAGTTCAAATGAAATTTGAGGGATAAGTGTTCGACAACAAATACAAAATGACACTGAAAGACGAAATTACTTAATATGAGATAGAAATAAAATGGATGAGACATATGACAAATGTACAATTGCGAAAGCAAACAAAGTGTATCACAATGTGCTCCTCTCCTCCCTATCGTTTCAAACACACACACAGGAATATATATATATATATATATATATATATATATATATATATATATATATATATATATATATATATATATATTTTAAGATATATTTATTAAAATTACACACACACACATATATATATATATATATATGTGTGTGTCTAATTTTAATAAATATATCTTAAAATTTTATGTGAGTGTTATTTTCATTTTTATGTCTGTATCTCTCTCCCTCCCTCTCTCTCTCTCTCTATATATATATATATATATATATATATATATATATATATATTGAAACAATAAAAATATTAAAAAATTAAAATCATCTGGGTTTTATATTCTTTCTTTTTTTATTATTATTTCATTTAGATTCCTCGACTAGTTTTGGCCATCATGGTCATCATCAGGAGAAAAATAATTTTCTGCTTGCTTGTATTATAATTTTCGAATAAATTATATATATATATATATATATATATATATATATATATATATATATATATATATATATATGGGGGGGTGCGTGTGTGTGTTTTTGTGTGTGTTTTTGTGTGTGTGTGTGTGTGCGAAAATTCAGATATAACGTTTGACGATCTTTTACGGCTTATGAAACGTTTATAGCCGAAACATTTTTAGGTATAGTAAGAATTTTTTTTAGGGAAGTGAATATTGTATTAACAATATTTTTATATAATAATTATTTTCAGATAAGAGTTCTACTATTTAGCTCATAGATGGGTTGAAGATAGGGTGGGTTCAAACCTTTCACAAGGACATATACAAATTAATCATTGTAGGGCACCCGACTATATTTCGAAACGAACACGACTCTCCGATTCTCATTCTCATTATCCATTACACCACTTGCACATCCACACTTCCAGCACCTGTTATTCCCAAGCGGTCACCCTTCTGTTTGGCTACTGACCAGGCCTTTTACATTGACATTTCTTATATAAAACAATGATTTGAACAAAGGAAAAGCGCATGCCTACGTCACATTGAATTACCAGCTCTCGATTGATCCTCGAAGTTAAGCGAATTCTAGCCTGGTCAGTAATTAAATGGGTGACTGCTGGAGAATAACAAGTTCTTGGATATGCGGGGGATCTAATGATTAACGTTTCGGAAATGGAATTCTTAGAGCCGAGTTCTAATTCCAGTCGGGTTTATTATATTCAGTAAGGCGAAAATACCCTTGGGAAATGTATGAATCCACCTCTCAACTTCCAGCTGTTAGGTAAGTAGTCGAACTTTTATCAGAAGATCAATATTACCTCACGCCAACAATTATTACAATCTTAAAATATTTTGCGGGATTAAATAAGCCGCGAATGTTGATACGTCATAACAAATAATTAAATCAGTCAAATAAGGAAAGACAGAAGAAAGGAATGCTACCTAAAAAAAAAAATGAGCAGGTTATGATGATAAACAAGAGTAATACAATAAGATCAATTAAAAACATATTGATCTCAAGTGAATGTGAAACTAAAACTAACAAACATAAAAAATAAAATACAAATAAAATATTCCCAAAGTATTGTTGAATTTATTCAAATAACTGTTCACTTAGATATCCAGTGTAAAATATACATAGTATTTCTTAGTCATGGTAGAGAGCTTAGTTGCCCCAGTTATCCCACGAGGGAAGCCGTCTGGACTTCCAACTAATTTAGGGCCACTCATAACGGTAAGATCGAAGAAGAATGACCAGAATGAAATCGACTAACCACCGAAGACCTCGAAACGCGTAATAGGAAAATATCTACACGACCAGACCGGCGGAAGAGGGAGGCACCTGCCGGGTTGGCGTAAATAAGGCAGGCCTTGACAGATCAATCATCCGGCAGGCCGATGCAAACACGTTTTCCATGTATGGCTTGTCTCAATCCTCTATGAACCTCGAGGAATGTGCTTCTGTCTAAGTGTATGGACTTCGCCATCGCTCGGAGTTGTCCTTTTATATGCCGCCCCTATTCAGGGTGTAGGCGATCATGGCTCTCCACTTCCTCACTATCCCTTGTCGCTCTCAATATGTTTTGTCCTTTTGCTACATCTCCCAAATTTTGTTCGGTCATCCCATTGCTCAAGCCCGCCATGTATGCAACGCGTTGGTTTCCCTTGCTTCGCTCTATCCGACTTGTAAGTATCAAATCCTCCATGATCTCCCTTCTTATTACGTGTCCCAGAAATTTCATCTACCTCTTTCTGGGCTTCCTCCTTATTTGCATCCTCTCTAGAACCTCGTCGTTTCTCAAAGGTTCAGTGCATGATATACTTAACATCCTTCTGTAGAACGACACATACGTTTCCTGCTTGTTTCTTCCTCGTCTTTCAGGAGACCGTCCATCATTCGCTGCCGTAAAGGATGTCTGATGTCACGGAGCAGTTCCGCACTCTTTTCTTTGTTACCAACGAAAGCCTCCTGTCTCGTAAAACTCTGCCTAGCTTTAGGGCATCTCGAGGCGGTGTAATTGTTAACAAGCTTATCTTGCTAGAACAATTACAACTGAGTAGTGAGTTCTGTTCTCACTGGGTGCCCAATACTTTCGTCCTTGTGTCACATCTAGGCAATGCTTGGAAAATCACTACTCCGCCTAACATTTGGAATGCGTCTTTGGCCATCCCTGCACGTCTTCGGAACTCAGCGTTTCACTTAGCATACTCTGTCAGAACACTTCCAATATATTTAAATTTCCTTATCTGCTAGATTCTAGCGTCTCCGACCTGTAAATCGCATTTCGGGGGTCATCGTTTTACTGATTACATTGCAATCAGTCTTGTAGTTTAGGCTTAGTCTTTTTCTACTGGCTCTCGGGGATTTTGTAGTTTCCTTTCCGTGTTTGCTCTCAGCACTGTGTCATCTGCGTGTCTTATGTTAAGATTGCAGTCTCAGAATTACCTCGCTGTATAAGTTGAATAAGTTGTGTGAGAGCAGCAAAATCAAATTCACACGAATGCTTTCGTCAACCACTCTTTGATTCACATCATTCCCCGCTGCCGTCACAAGGAGGGTGGAGAAAAAGGGATTAGAGAAAGAGGATGACGATCCCAATGCTCGGATACGAGCGGGTGCAGACATAGGGATACATAACATTGTACATTAGATGGTAGCAAATTTGCACACGCATAATCTGAAGCGACATATATCTCGGGTTAATATTAATATTTTTTTAATAATAAACAACACAGAAAAGAGACTGTCAGTCGTAATGACATGTTATTTAGCTCAATCTTCAACGACAGTCACCAATAACATCAAAGTTATCTTTATCCCCTTAATATTCACCCCGGTTCTTGTCCTACCATCCATTCACACAAACTCAGGTGGTACGTTATTTTTAAAGATTTTTTAATATACATTACAATCTTCAGGACTACCATGTCATTAATAAAGCACATTCTGTTTTTGTGGTCTTTTATAATGATGTCTGGTGATAAGCTTTGATTGATTGGTCTGTGTTTTTTGTAAACTCTCACGAAATCTTTATGTGTCCTGTTTTTGTAACCGGGTCTGACTGATATTCATACTAGTTTCTTGCAGTTTCCATCCTGTAAAATTCGAATATTTTCCAGTGTAGATAGTGGCCCTCTCTATTATACGCAGTTTTATATCCACTGGGTGCTAACACTTTTCAACTTGGTAAAAGATGAACAATCTGTATTTGCGTTCAACTTTATTTTTCAGCATGATTGCTTGGTAATTTCTAGTTAGCAATCATTGTCCTGTACAACAAGAATAAAACCTTCAGTTTCAGTTTTTATCTCTGCATTACCTAAACGCTGATAGGTACGGGGTTAGTCTACATCTTGCCATTGTTTCTGCATTTGGCACATTTGCTTTTGATCTATTTTTAGGTTCTTTGTCGCTTCAGTACGTGTATTATGGTTAATTTGCACTTCACACATTTGGGATATCCTTTTTGAATTTGTTGGCTTTCTTTATTACTGAATAAATTTTCTTATTTCTTTCATGTTCTTTCCCACAGATCATCATCCAATATTTTGTAGATTCTGGGTATCTTTGAAGACCGATTGCTGAGTAGTTTTTTTTTAAGCAGATTCTAGTTCAAATAATCCTATGCCTCTTTCGAATCTGGAAACATATAGGCGATTAACATCAACATTATCATGATGCATGCAGTGTCAAGTAAGAAGCTTTCTCGTTATGACATCCATTCGCTTAATGTCAGCTATAGTCCAGTTAATGATATTCAAACGAATGAAAGTGGCAGAATCTTTGGCGTGATTTAAGTATAATGTGGTTTTCTACAGTTCTATGCTACATTTAAGGAAATTTACTATCACCGCTGTTACTTTGTACATTTCGAAAACTTAAGAATCTAAGAGTGTAGCAGAACATCAAACACATTTCTGTTATGTGTCCAAGCTGTGCTGAGATTTCTACCTTTTAACTTCAAGTTTGCAGGATCATTTTATTTATTAGTAGTTTATCTTTGAAAAGATGAACTTCGATATCCCTTCTGTTTCAGTGGAAAACCTTTGTTTTCCTCAAGAAAAGAGAATTACTCTTCGTCAGGATAGACGTAATCAATTTATATATGGTAGACATACATGTTAATGGTATTTAACTTTTAATTATCTATTCCCCCGTTACTGGAAGGAGATATGTAATACATTCAGTGATCCATTATGGAATTTCAATTGGGCTTATTAATTAGCATGGATCAAGTTTGCGCAAGTGTTTTAGAGATTGATGACATGATAGAGCCAAAAAATGGTTACCTTGTCATTTCCTGAGGGTTTACATTTTGTGGATTTTTTATAGCTTGTCTAACAATTTTCCTGGTTATATCGTTCCATTCTCGTACAGGTTTCGATTTCATTTCTCTTTGTTCCCGTTTAATCCACTATCTATTGGAATTATTTTCCTTTGAGTAGCTCCAAATATTTTCCCAAAACTTTGGCGCTTCTTCAAAAGAGGGTTACTTTTTAAATACCATAACATTTTTTCCAATTTTGCTGTAAAACTTCTTGACGTTCTTTTGGAATATATTATTTCCTCGATAGAACATACAACCCCTTTTAGATCGCCTTGTTCTCTGTACATTTAATGTTTCTTGATTAAGCTTTTCCTTGATTTGTGGATGTTCATTTATTGCTCTAATTTATGTTTCTACTTGATCGTCTTGTTTTTCCGCGTTGAAAAAATTGAATTTCATGAAATCTCATCTAATATTAATAATTCACATCTGATTTCTTTAATTTAATTTTGCCTTCTATGTAAGCTTTTTTTGGTTATTGTTTTGTTTTTTATTTGTCTTGAAATTAAGTTTTGCAATTGTTGCATATACGCGATTATTTATTTCTATAATGTTTTCCAGTGGTCTACCCGGTAACTATATTTGCAATGCAGTGTTATATGTTTGTACATTGTGTTTGCTGAACTTTTTCATATGAATTTTTGGAAGTAGGTCTCTTTTCGATATTTGTGTTGGATTTATTTTGCTGATCATTTGAATGATGTGGTTTTTCGCTTTAGTGATTTCAATTTCGTTGTTTTCAAGGAACTCTGCTCTAATGTCGATTGATTTATCTTCATCAGTGACAGAATCTAAATCACTGTAATGGTTATGTCACAAATAGATTCATCTGTTTTATTTCCTGATAGATCATTATTTCTTATCTCATTTATTTTAGTTTGTATCTCATCTTCTGTCATATTACACTCATGTAGCATTTTTATTTGGATTATGTCTGATTGTACTTTTACTTATATTCAGTTTTATCTTCATTTCTGTATTTGAGAAGTTATTATTTCGGATGATTTCCCTGCGGACATTGGAATGCATCTTTGGGTTGTAATAGGTCTAGTTTTAGGTCTTACATGATTCTCCATAGATAACATGTCTGATTCTTGATATTCGTTTGGATTTTCGAGTGCAATGAAAAAAAGATGTGTTAATTTTTTCATACTCTCCCCAATTCAATTTCGGCCTCTTTCGTTTTATTAATTGACTACCAGCATGGCCCGGCGTTGCCCGTGCTTGATTCAAAAATCGTACGACTCATACAGCAATCGCTATCACTTGACTTAAAATATTTTTGCACTTCCTTGCCTTTAAAGTAGTGCCCTTTACCGGGCTGATGTTGTTACATGCCTTACTTCTTGCCTATCTCACACTGCGAATTTTTTCTAAGCTCTATACTAAACATTAAATCTGTTACGAAAAAAGAACTAAAGAAAATGAACACAAAACGATCAGCTTTAAAAAAGGACTCGTAACTGGAAAAACCGAATGAAAAAAAGAATGTTAACAACAAATACTTTTTCACACCCAACCCAGTTCCGCGGAATGAGAATCAACGTTGAGTTTAAGCAAGCGAATGAGGCAATTGGAGTAAAGTGCCATGCAGATTTAAATATTTCCCACTTGTGACGAATTCAGCTATCGATTTTTTTTGCTTGCTAGCATACTAGTTAACATTCGTGTTAGTAAGCTGTTGGCTCTCACGCTGGCCAATAGAATCTTCCTGCCTATTCGTAGCAGATAGCTATAGCCTCTCACTCTGGCCAGTAAAAAATGACTACAAACTACATGAAAACTGCCTAAAAGCATGAAAAAATCGATTATTTCCACTAACGATGGGAGTTGGGAAATGCAAAGTCGGTCTTGGCCTTTCCACTAACTTGGAGCATGTGCATATAAATTTTGGTGCAAATCCGTCGAAAATTGCGGCCATGCATTCGCCACACACACACACACACACAAACACACACACACACACACACAAACACACACACACACATCATGTCATTTATAGACAGAGATTTAGCTTTAATCACCTGCTCCCTCATTGGAGCTAATCCGCTTTTGCTTGTAGAAGAATTTGTTCCAGTAACAGGTTTTTCGGTCCCAAACTAATTCCTCTCTGAAGGAGGCGACCCTTGTTAATCGGGTGACAACTGATCCAATATGACTTTTTATATTTTTAGCGTTTTATCGTTAACTGACAAGAGGTAGTTTTGTTCAAGATACCCACCTCTAGGACGACTGTCGGCTAAAATTTAAGAAATCATCCTGCTCATAAGACACGGCTACTTACCGCCAGGTATCACTCCCATTTTTCGAATCGACGGGGAGTTTTATTTATGTATTTATTATTATTATTATTATTATTATTATTTCCTTTGATTTCTGGGGTGTACACATTTCTTTCTGGGTCCTGCTTAGAGACCTAAGGTTAGAAATGGCATCATGACACTTTCCACTAAAAAAAAAAAAGAAAGATTAATTTACATAGATAAAGCCCTTCGCAAAGTGCGGGCTGTACTTGAGAGAATATTCTTTCTATTTCTTTGAGGCATGGGCTTCCAGGAATCCCTTCAGTTAGTCTACTGGAATCTTTTCCAACCATCCTGGGGTCCAATTACAATAAGGATTGTTGAAGTTCCCATGTGATAAATTTTTGAGTTTTCGATTTCAAGGTCCTTGAATATGTTATCATGATTATTATATAATTAATTGTTTAATTGTATATAATGTGTAACATCCGTCACTCTTGAGAGACCATGGATCAAGTGCTGTTAGCGGCGCAGCATCTGTTCGGGCTGTACAGGCCTACATAAGGTGACAGTCTCGCATGAATTGCCATAACAAAGGTGAACATAAATTAAGTTCTGGATTTGACCTCAGTGTATACTCCCGAAACCTTTCTCATGATTGGGTATGGGCGAAAGGCAGCAGAGGTTTAAAATCAGTGTTTCTTTCTATTAGATGGACTACCCTCCCGAAGTGACAAGTTCCAACTACCCGAAGTATATATATATTGACGCATAAACATATAAATATATGTTTTTTACTGGACGTCGGAGTAAACAGTTCGTTTTCAAATACAGTACTAATTTATGAATTATTATTTCCATTAGTCAATGATAATATTAGAATTATATATATATATATATATATATATATATATATATATATATATATATATATTATAATTAACTGATTCAAAATATGGTTTCACCGCTACACAGGAATTACCATGTTTCAAAACAGAAAACAAAAACTTCAAATTCAATGATATTAAATTAAAAGCATTAATTCTGTTTCATCTTCAAGCGATTTTTATGAAATGGAACTAATGCCTTTTATTTAATATAGTTGAATTTGAAGTTTTTGTTTTCTGTTTTTGAAACATGGTTAATCCTGCGTAGCGATGAAACCATATTTTTAAATCGGTTAATTTATAATATTTATGATCTGTAAATTTACATTGAGCACTGTTTTGCAAAAATAAAAATATCAATAAGAACACCGGATTAAATATCGTACTGTTCTTTCTTTTTTACTATAATATATACATACATACATACACACGCACACACACACACACACACACACACACACACATATATATATATATATATATATATATATATATATGTATATATATATATGTTGATGTATGTTTCATTAAATAATATAGACAAGTTTTGTCTATTTATTTTATGTAAATTCCTTTCATATTGTCTGATAAGCGTAATAACATTATCATTGAAAGACGAAAGAAAATCACCATATTCATACATAATTTTTATTCCTATCTAAGCTTTCGGCTTACATAAGACATCATCAAAAATGAAAATTACATTACAATATATTAAACAATACATGGACATAACAATAATGATAGTGTGCTTTTGTTTGTATGGAATATTTCCAAGCAACGACAAACTCGTGCCTACGAGACGCTGGAAGCGAAAATCGCACCGCGGCTCATAACATCACACATGACCACGCGAGCGTGAAAACGAGAAGTATTAAGTATGGGAAGCCGTTGATATAAACCAATGGATTCTGTTATCAATTATAGACATTTGAGTATATTTGTGGAGATTTCATAGTTTATTTTGTTCGGGTTAGGTTTCAACTGTTTTATGTTTATACCTTGAAGACTTTTTAGTTTTTGTATATTCTTGCCATGTTTTAGTATATTTGTGTTTTCAACAAGGTTTTTCCTCAATTGTGTATGCGGCCAGGCATGTTGTTTTAAATGCATATATATATATATATATATATATATATATATATATATATATAATTATTATTATTAAATATGTGACATTTTTGGGGATTTTTCCTTTTCTAAATAAATAAAATAAATAAGGAAAATAAAATAACGCTTTTTCTACAAATTTGAAAGTACTCCCTCGTCCATAAACACAAGTTACGTTAATTTCACTACGATCGACAAATAAGAAAAGTATGAATGAATAAAATTCTAGGCAAATGTTGTTAAAAATCTTTGAATGAAAAATGATAGAGAAAGAAATCAACTATATTTAAAAAAAAAAGAAACGAATCGTCAGCGATAAACAAAACAAAACAAACATTAGAACTCAAAATACTTTTCCTTCAATTTCAAAATATACGCCCTGTTTCATAAATAAATAGAAAGTTAACGATTAAAGAGGAGAATTATTCGTGTCGTTTAACAAATAAATGCTTTTCTTACTGAGACAATTTTCTTAATACATTAAACTTGCTAACTAACATTTAATTTAAATAAAATCCATATATACCACGGCTTAACTTAAAATAAGCAAATATGTATTTTAAATTTGAATCATTAAAGATTATAAAAATGCATAATAATCATAAAATGATAATATAATAAAGAAAGGAAATATAAGAATAAATGGATAATTAAAATAATCACGACTGCTTTTGAAATAACGATATTGCATTAAGAAAAACAAACAAAAATAACTTTATTCATTCTGATATCATCATCATCATCATTTTTTGTTGTTGTTGTTATACAATTCTTCTTCTTCTTCTTCTTCTTCTTTTTTTATCTGCTTTTTATTATTCTTATTAAGATCTTCTTCTTTTCCTTCTCCTCCACATCCTTCTTCTTATCATTATTTTCTTTTTCTTTTCTTTCTTCTTTTTTCTTCTTCTTCTTATGATCTTATTATTATCATCTTCTTTTATTATTATTATTATTATTATTATTATTATTATTAATATCTTCCTCTGCTCCTCCTCCTTTTCCTCCTCCTCCTCCTTCTTCTTCTTCTTCTTATTATTTCGTTTGTTATAAGTCTTTGCCAAACAAACAAATCTAAATAGGGCTAGATGTCACTTTACATAAAGAACTTCCCCAGGATGTGAGCGTTTCTTTTGTTTTTGTTTAATTTTTAATATATCATATATATATATATATATATATATATATATATATATATATATGCACATATATATATATATATATAGACACATATATATATATATATACATATATATATATATATATATATATATATATATATATATATATATATATATATATACATATATATATATATATATATATATATATATATATATATATATATATATATATATATATATATATATATATATATATATATATATACATATATATATATATATATATATATATATATATATATATATATATATATATACATATATATATATATATATATATATATATATATATATATATATATATATATATATATATATATATATATATATATATATATATATATATATATATATACATATATATATATATACATATATATATATATATACATATATATATATATACATATATATATATATATATATATATATATATATATATATATATATATATATATATATATATATATATATGTATGTATGTATAAAGAGTTTACCGTGACTGTTGTTTCTAGTGAGAACATCTCTTTACATTAACATCAAAGGGATGTAACATTTTCTCCTCTAAATATGAAAAAAACCAATAAAATAGGAAATAGTTTGTTCTTTGAAACCATCATTTCCATCCTTCAGTACATCAAACTTCCATCAAATTTCGTCGAAGTGAATTCTTTAAATCAACAACGAAACTAAGAAAACATAAACATATACATTAGTGATTCTTTTAAAAAAATGTCCATAAAATTGTTTTCTTTTAATGAGAGAAAATATAATTTCTAAGAGAGATTCATCAGTTTGTCTTTCGTAAATTCTTTGACATTGCCTTTTCTTTCCCTTACTTCTCTCTCCCGTTTTATATTTCTTTTTGTCTCTCTCTTTGCGTTCTTCTTTCTACATTTCTTTTCTTTCGTCTTTCTTTGTCATGTCTCTTTTTCCTCTCTCCATTTTCTCTCTTCTTTTTTTTTCTTTTTCGCATATTTTTCTTTTCATATTTCTTTCCTCTTTCTTCCTTCTCTTTATATACATTAGTTTTTTTTTCCTTTCTTTCGTCACACTATATTCATTCTTTCCTCAAATCTTTCATCTCTCACAAGTTCTTTTTTATTCTCTATTCTCTATAAATGAATTTTTCTTTCTTTTATCTTTCTATATTTTTTCATTCTTATCTCCTCGTTCCTTTTTCCTTCTTTATTTCTTTTTACTTCTCTCTCTATTTTTGTTAATCTCTTTATTTCTTACTCTCTTTATTTCTCTTCATATTTTTCCTCACTCTATATATCTTCTTTTTCTTTTTTTATTTCTCTCTCTATTTCTTTCGGTCATTGTTTATTTCTCTCTTCTCTGTATATATCTCTCTCTTCTTTTTCTCTACCATTTCCGTTCTTTCTTTCTTTCTTTTCTTTCTTTTCCTTTCTTTTTATTCTCCCAATAATTAATTACATTGTTTTAATAGGAAGGTGCCGAATCTACCTAGAGGACTTTTCTTGGAAACTAGTGAATGAATGCATAGCCAAAAAACTTTTCAGTCCTTTTTTTTTTGTCTTTTAAATAAAAATGCTGGAAACACAGGCTTATAGTTTAAACTTCTTGTATTTTATTTTAAAAATTATTTTATTTTATTTTATTATTTTATTATTTTTTTATTATTTTATTATTTTATTTTATTATTTTAAAAATGCTGGAAACACAGGCCTATAGTTTAAACTTCTTGTATTTTCTTTCTACTTCCAGTTTAGAATTTCATCAAAGATTGTCTCATTCAATTCATATATTTTAATCATAAACAGCAGACAGTAGAAATAGAAAGATTTCAGGAATTCTCTTCCATATTTAATCATCGGAACGGTAAAAAAAAAAATTACACCCATAGGGCACGCATCTTATTTAGTAATGGACGTTTAAACGATTGTTTTTTGTTTTAGGAATTTTATCACCGACGCTATTATTTTGTTCCACGTTCATTAATGTTATATTAAAAGAATTATGTAAGACTTATCTGAGCTGGCACGATTATTTTATAAACTGAAAAATTCGCACCGGCTTCACTATTCAAAACGGCACTTGTATTTGGAACAAGGAATTCACTGGAAAAGAATTTAAATAACTTAAGATACAGAATAAAAATAAAAAGTGTAGGGAAAAGTCGTTGTAGTCGTCACCTATATCTTGTATCCAAGAATTTAATTTCTTCTTTGCTAATAGCTAACTTTACGGTGATGGTGTTGATGACTAAAATACCAACGAGCAACTTCAGGACTAGAAGCTTCCAGTTTGAAGCAAAACCTCTTCCCGTAAACAATTTCCTGTCGCCGTATAGTTTCGAAAGAGTTGGTTGGCTGTGAAAGAAATAAAAGCAGAAAAAAATCCCAACGACGTAAATGTGTTTAAGGTGGAACAATTTGTCAGTAAGTGACTCACACACTTCATGATCTTTCACTGCGACACATTTGGAATAAAACATGCAGAATCCTGTTATAAAACTGAAACAGACTGTCGCTGAAACTGTTATAATTTCGAGTGTCGCCTTCTGTAGCATGTCCGTCAGGCGTAGCCCTCTACATCCTCTAGTTCAACCGTTGAGATATATTGTAATCAACATTCCTTTCTTCTACCACCTGGGTTATATGGGTTCGTCGCATTTGACTGGGTCCGAGACTTAAAGGTGTTTAGTACTCCCGATGACATCGTTCTCAGCGTCATTGGACCGTGCAAATCCCTCCACCACTACAAAGAGTGACACTCAGAGATACGCTCATAGAAATATACACGAATAAGCACACATATATAAAAAAAAATAGTATATTTGATTATTTCAAAAATACGAAAGAGATCGTTCAACTGATAAACTTACTGATCTAGTGTGAAACCAGCCAAAATATTTTGGAGAAAAAGGTTACCAACAAAAATACTACTAATGCTGCTACTATATATTACTACTGCGGCTGTTAGTTCTACTACTACCTCTTCTACTACTTCTACCACTACTACTACTAATAATGATAATCTTGGAAGCCCATGCCTTAAAGAAATACAAAAATTTTTACAAAGGGTTTCATCTATGTAAATTCGGTGTGTTGTTCTTTTATTTTTATAATTGCCCAATGGAAAATGTTATGATGCTATTTCTGACATTAGGTTTTTGGTAGGGACTCGGAAAGAAATGCGTACACACCTGAAATCAAAGGAAATAATAATAATAATAATAATAAGAAGAAGAAGAAGAAGAAGAAGACCAAGAAGAAAATTATAACACATCCGACTGTAATTACATATAATTATTATTTTGTGTGTATTTTTGTGAATAATTTCTGAGACGACCGCCTTGTTGTATGCATTCGTGTGGTGTATCGTGCTTTTCTTTTCCATTGTTATTATGCTGTGTTTTATTCGATTCATTGATTCCTATTCGTAAAATAGTTTCGGTTTACGAACATTTCGGGTTACGAACGGCCTTCAGGAACGAGTTAAACTCACGAAATCTCGAAAGTCCTAAGAAAAAGAAGCAAGAAAATACTGAATGCATATATCAAGACAGATTTTGAATTTGACTATCACATTTGAAATTTGCTATCCACCATTTTGAATTTGACTATAACATTTTGAACTTGGCTATTTCATTATGAACTTGCTTAGTCTAAACTTGAACTTGAAATAGTATTTATATATCCCAGAATGTCGACTCTTGAAATTCCGTTTTGCTTGGTTAATAAGGAAATATAGTCTGCATGTTTCTTTTTTATACATTCTCTTCTTATATCAACATTGGAAGCGATTACTTTTTAAATAGCAATCAAACAGTTTATCTGAGTTGCAGTTTTATGTGTGTCTCTATTAGTCGCTGGATGGAATTACTGTCAGAAATGAAAATTGCCGAGTCACTCATTGATGCTTAAATCTGTTATCAGAGGCCTGCTTATTTCTTGTAAAACTTGGTAGCATCGAACTAGAAGAGGATTAGATGTGGTCATCATACAGGAAGAGCAGGATTCAATAAATAGGTTCATGATAGAATAAATTAAGATCGTGGATTCACGAATGTTTCTGATCATTATTACTCATTTAAAGACATTAATGATACAATTTTACAATGAGGAATTTCTTTTTCTTCTTTTCGTCTACTTTTTCTTCTTCTCGTTGTTATTATTATTATTATTATTATTATTATTATTATTATTATTATTATTGTCATGGGTCCTTACCTATAACTACAGAATGAACTCTCCTTAACACTGTGTATACTACGCCTCTCAAGAGAGTTGGTCGAATTGAGTCGATCCGATAGTAGTTCACTCCAAACCAGACTGACAGTCATACTAACACCTTCCAGATCTTGTATTATTATTTCGTGTAATATACCTTCGTTATTTCTACTCTTGTGTTCGTGTTCTTCTTCCTTGGTCCTAACCTGGACCATAAAAATTATTATTATTATTATTATTTGTGTATATGTTTCCAGCTTTGTGTCATGTAGAGCCGGGTCCAAACTATGGTCCTTTGGCCCTCTAGAAAAATTGTTATTTAATTGATAGCATTTTTCTCAGTATATGGGATGTTCCGAGTAGGGGCGATTTTCTGGGCAACTTGTATGTTGATGTTATCTGCGATACTGTTAATAAAATTGTTCCTTCCTTTTCTCACGACGCCCAGAGATTCGATGACCATTGGTAAAGTCTCAGATTTCCTTCCCCTCATGTTGTTAATTTCGAACTCCAGTCCGCGTATTTGAACGATTTCTCGATAATATTACGGAGGTGTTTCTCTCAGATGTTACTGATAATGTCAGTAAGCATACCTTTCCCGAACTTTTTGTCTTTCATGATAATATCTACTCTGTTGATTTTTATTTTAATTGGCATGCCCCAGGTGATAGTGATTTTGACTGTTTCTGTTTGGTGTTCATATCATCTCTCGGTGGTTTCGATTTTGTGTTTCTCGAACATCTTCCAGCGTAGATATGTCGCTACCTTTTTATAGCCAGGCGGGGTATATTCATTTTTTTTCTTGTTCGGGACATCACTTTATTATACGGTCGACAGTTTCATCATATTTTCCGCGGATCTTGAATTTCGTGCTAGTTCCATCCTTGATTATGAGACAATGATAGAATCTGGTTGCGACGATTTGGTCCAGAACTGCAATGATCAGGCTTTCTATCTCAGCTTTCAACCCGGTTCGCCTTAGCGACTGATGTGTTTTCTGTTGGTTCTCCTTTTGTTTTGTTTAGTTGCCATACAATGCCTTGTTCTTTTAGTTTTTTGTAATTTCATTTGGCCAAGTTGTTTTATTTTTCTGTTTTACTCGTTTGGCGTAGATTGTATTCGCTTCGTATTTTGTTGGTAGGGTTTCAGGTTACTTATTCTATTTCTGGAAGAGTGCAGCTTCTTTGTTTATGGAGTTCATTTGGTGTTTTACTATTTAAAAGAGTGACATTGTTTTTTGTGAGGTATGATTCCAATCCGCTTGTTGTAGTTTTAGAGTTAGTTCAAGTTGGAATTGGTACGTAATTATTTTTATTATTACTATAATTTTATTATTATTATTATTATTATTATTATTATGAATATTATTATTGTTATTATTATTCATGAATTTGAAGGCATACACCAGATGTTTTGTTTTCAAAATTCCAGCGCTTACATTATATCTTCACTGTCGTCGTTATTATTGTTATTATTATTATTATTATTATTAGTAGTAGTAGTAGTAGTAGAAGCATTAGTAGTAGTAGAAGTTGTAAAAGTAGTAGTAGAAGTAGCAAAAATAGTAGTAGAAGTAGTAGTAGGATAATTAATAGTAGTAATAGTAGTAGAAGTAGAAATAGTGATAGTAGGAGAAGTAGTTGTAGATATAGTAGAAGTAATAGTAGCAGAAGTAGAAGTGATAGTATATATAGTAGAAGTAGTAATAGTAGTAGAAGTAGACGTAGATATAATAGAAGTAGTAATACTAATAGTAGAAGTAGGAGTAGCAATAATATTAGTAGTAGAAGTAGTAATAATAATAGTAGTAATAGTAGTTTGGATGTGTAGATGCGTTGCTCTTTACTTATGTACAAATAGCTTTGAGAAAGACAGAGATCCGTCTCTTTCTTTCTTTCACCTATGGGGGGGGGCGTAACTATCAGGAGTTATTAACCGATGTTTAGAAAAACTAAATTTCAATATGGCAAAATGTTACCTTACATTATCTTTCCGAAGAATTCCTGACGATTCACAGATAAGAAAAGATATCTGTGAAGAATATTGATCATCTACGGTCCCCTGGTGTTAAGCAATACAATAAATTAGTAGTAGTAGTAGTAGTAGTAGTAGTAGTAAGAGGAGTATTTCTGTTATGGTATTTACGGAGTAACAGTAATCATAGTAGCAATACCAATTGTCAGCTGTGCTGACGTGTGAATGTAAAACTACATCTAAGAATTTCAGCATCCACGGTTTTTTTTCTTTTTTTATTCATGCTTTATCTTTCTTTTGCCTTTTCTTTTCGTGCCAATTCTATATTTCTTTCTTTCATCCTATTTGTTGATTCTTCCTATTTTTTTTTTGTTTCGTCCTTCATTTCTTGTCAAATTCATTACTTTTTCATTTACGCAGGACTGCGCCTCGCTTCCGCTTTAGCAACAAAAACTACAACAACAACAAAAAACAATAAGCGAAATCATTTTTTCTCCATCTTTTTTTCCTAAGTTCTTCATTACATCTTTTCCACCAAAATATCAATGATTCTTCGTGAACACTTTGCAAGACTTCATCGCCTTTCTGTCTAAAGTGCTGTCACGATCAATAACAGTTCGATCACTATGATTGGTTGTTAGTAGAATTAACACATAAAATCGATTGAGACATTTCGTTTTATTTTTTTTTATTTCTTGTTTATTCACCCGGTTAATTTATTTTATTATTTTTAGGCCAACGGCTTTTACATTAAATCTGACAAGATGCTCCACATTGAGACTTGCTCGTGTTTCAAAGTCCATCCAATCACCATATACAGGCACACACACACACAAACACATACTCATCTCTATGAGCATAATTGTATATATACACATATACGTAGATGAATACAGCCAATCCATACACGGATAGACATAATTACATATATTTTTTATACTTACGCACGTATGTACATACATACATACATACAGATATGCAGAGAAAAATATTCTTACACACACACATATATATATATTATTTTATAAGCACAGTACTTAATGGAAATTGCTCAATATCAGTGATAGGGTTAACACATTCAGTTCTTGTGAGCCTGATTTTCATGCTTTTGCGATCATCAGACAAACTACTTTTTTAAAAATAAACCAGTTTGTCTGAGGATCAAAAAAGAAACCTATAAACTCATATCCATACAACTGTATATATATATACATACATACATACATACATACACACACAGATATATATATATATATATATATATATATATATATATATATATATATATATATATATATATATAAAAGACAGGCCCATATACACACATACACACATAGACATGCACACATGAATTCATATATATTCATTTACATAAATAGACACTCGACTATACAAACTCATGTACATATTTATTTTGCACTGACACACACACATATACACACATACATATATATATAAAGAGAGAGATACATGCATACATACACATA
>CAHIKZ030001134.1:182500-195000 GCA_903632075.3 Acanthosepion pharaonis
GTCCGTAGGAAGAGAGTACAACCGAACAGTCGCTCAGAAAGTACTGGGTCGACAGTTTAGTGACTGACGATATTCAGTCACCCCCCCCCCCACGAGGGTGTCATGTGGCACAAAGCTTTTTTAACGTGGGCATTTCTGAGCCATTAGGCTCGGCCAAAAAATAGCCCATTTGAACCTGTATAAACAGGTTCAGGGCCGGTTTTACCTCCCCAAAAGAGACTCCGCCCTTCGGCGTAGCCTCCTTCGGGTTCCTCCCGTCCGTAGACAGAGAGTTCAACCGAAGAGTCGCTCAGAAGGTACTGGGTCGACAGTTTAGTGACTGACTGGTGAATTGGCTCAAAATGGTCCTTTTTATTTGTTGTTGGAATCCAAAGTAGGCTCCAGTGAATTGGGTGCGAAAACAGTTTTTCGACAATTATTACATGTCTCGACCAGTAGGAAGTCGAGATTTGCAATCTGAGGTGTTGGTTGGTTAAAACTGATTCTGATGGAAGAGTGTATTTTATCTCGGGGGTGAGTATGAAATATGGACGATTCTATAAGCTGTTACAAGTATTTCCAAGAATATAAATCTTCCTGGAGCCGAGCCACAAGCTTAAACATGATCTATTTATTAGCAGTGGCGTGAGAGTTTCTGCTCTTGACTAGGATGTCATTGCCACACTAACCAAATCTGAAGAAGGTTAATGTAAACAATACGTGGCGACAATATGTGAGGGACAAATGGTGAATGTGTTGTTGTATAAGAAATTTTTTTTTTCTCAGAATTTTTTTTCCAATATTAAGGTGCGTCTTCCAAGCCGCAGCATCTTTTAAGCCTGAAAATACGGTACATGTAATATCATCCACAGAAACTATGATGTCAGTAAATTTATACCGAGCTTCGAACTGCTCCCTTGTTCTTTCATTTTCGTGTAAAATAATGTTACTTTTTCTCTTACATCACCCTGCTTCATGATCAACCTGATTACTGCCATGACTATTCGGCAATGTCATATATTCTTTGATCACGGCACAGTCTTCGGTTTATGAAGTTTTCTTTTCTAATCTGTATGTTCCGCAACGTTTTATGCACAGTTCTGATTTATCACCCATTTCAGAGGATACTGTATCTGATTTCGTTAAAATCTTTCTTGAACGATAGTTGAATAAGATTATCAATGTTCTCATATATCTGTCCGTATATTTTCCCATATTTTTGAGGTATCGCCCTTGATCTTCCTAATCTTTCTAATCTACCGATATCTCCCTGGGTATGACGATAAACTAAATCCGGCATCAAGGCCTCTGATCGGAAGATTGGAGATTTTGATGATACGAAGTGGTAGCACACAGATACGAAGTGGTTGCACCTACTAGGGTCTCATGTATAAGCAAATATTGAACCCTAAAATGGGATCAAACAATGACAAAATACATTTTTTAGTAAAAATACAAGCAATACATTTATGTAAAAAAAATTTACCTGGAATATATTTTTGTAAAAAAAAAAAAAAAATACCAGAAATACATTTCTGAACTAAATAAAATAATAAACTGACCTGCAATAGATTTTCGTAAAAAATAAAAAAAATACCAGCAATACATTTTTGTAAAACAATTAAAAAATGCCATGCAATACATTTTTGTAAAAAATAAAAAAATACCAGTAAAACATTTCTGAAATAAATAAAAAATATACTTACCTGTAATTGATTTTCGTAAAAATGAAAAAAAACTACCAGCAATAGATTTTTGTAAAAAATTACCAACAATATATTTTTGTAAAAGATAGAAATTACAAAACTCAAATGAAAATTAAATTTCGGCATTAAATGACCCATAAGCATTTTCTATACGGCTAAACAGACAAATAAATCTGTACATGTTTTATATATAAATGTTATTCTAAACAAGGATCAGTTTCATATGCCGAAAAGAAATTATGAGTACATATATATTATATCGCATCCCCTCCCAACTTTTTAGTAGATAATATATTCATGAAAAATTTTAAGATACCAACATTTGTACGTCTTTCTATTCATACATGTCTTTCATTCTTCCGTTCCTTGCCTCTTAATCTCCAGGCAGTGAACTCGAAAATGCGTCCTTCTTTCGTTTCAAAACTTTTTCCCGTCAATCGCTGTATTCATTTTCCTCCCACCTGATATTCTCTTTTCGTTTCTTTCGATTTACTCGACCCAATTTTTTTTTCGCATCTTCTTCCATCTCTTTCCATAGCATTCCTCACTTCCTGACCGATTAATAATATGACTTAGGCAATAATATACTTCCGACAGACATGGGCAGATAACTGCGTCAAGATCCGAGTCAGACGGTCAAACCATTTCTTTCATACAAACAAGCAGAATAAAAATCTAAATAGAATAGCGAATCATATTCTCCTAGCGTCAGTTCACACCGAAGGCCTTATTCTTTTCAATATATCTAAAATATGATTATGAACTATATTTTTAGTGAATGAAATTTCACCGAAATATATTAGTAAATTTCCATTTTCTCATTTGAATGCAAATTTTAAGCAAATTGGCCCAAAATCTGTAAATAAAAATGGCGTCAGATTAACTCACATTCTCTTTGATTTGTTTCTATAGACGCCATTTTTTTCTATAACTAATAATAATGATCTATATTTCTGGAAAGGGAAAAATTCAACGAAATTTACTGGAAAGTTTCACAGTTGTCATCTGAAATAAAGAAAATACTAACTTTTAATTGCTCTCAATACGAACAAAAATGTCAAATATGATTAATAAAGCACAATTTCATAGCTTATTACTTTATAAACACAGAATAGAATAACGTACACATACATAAAAACCATGAATAATATTCATTAATTTTGGTATTGTTTCAAAGTACATACATTATTTATAGATCTGTTAAAATTATATACTTTGATCAAAGAAGCAGTTATTACAATTATGAGTTCGATAACCATCGCTTCATAAATAAGATAATATAATTTCAAATATTTTGTCCATTGAAATTCTAGATATATTTGAATTTATAGACCGTTTAAATACAGAAGTCATCATAAAATAATTTTAAAAATTCGCTTATTTTGGTTAATACTCTTGTATTATACACGAGGTTTGTTTCCAAACAGAAAAGGAATTTAGTCTACGCAAAACAGACGACCGTTTCCAATTCATTCAAATTGTTTGTCTGTATTTAGGTTTGTGTTTGCGCGTGTATATTTTAATTAAATGCGAAATCTCGTGAAAGATATAATAAACAAAAGTAACCCGAGTGTTGGTTATCAATAATAGGTTTATAATCGGATGTAGGTGGGTCAAATACAGAGAGAGTCGGGAGTATGCTAACCTCAATAGGTGTTAACAAACGAAGACCTTACGACTGTCCGCTGTGGTCGTACTTAATAGGCAACCAGTCCGTCCATTATCGTGAATGGGGAAGTTGGGTTATATCATCACAACAGAAGATAATTCTATTTATTAACAAATGATTTCTGATAATATCAATAAAATCAAATAATTATCCGACTTGTTTAGGGTTGTAAAAAAATGGCCGGGTTTTCGTCAAGAAATTAGTCGTGTTAATTTCCCTCTAAATTTACTTGTCTTATGTTTACTTGAATTCAAATTTGTAGCCATTATTAATTAAAAAAATCTTATCAAATTAAACTACATTCATAACAAACTGGACATTTATTTTGTGGTGATCACTATCCCATCAGGTTTTCGGTATCAATAAATGCATATGACTAGATTCATATTAATAGACAGGGCTAGACTGAAGTTAATAGAGAGACAGAAATAGACTGATATCAATAAGGATACATAAATAGATTTATATGAATAGAGGAACGTAAATAAATTGATATCAATAAAGAGATATGAATAAAATGATATCAGTAGAGAGATAAATACCGATATCAATAGAGGCATAATTAGACTAATATCAATAGAACAGCATGAATAATAGAATGATATAGAGAAACGTGATAGTTTGGTTTCTTCTGTTTTACGGTGTATCAACCTCAATATACTATTTAATGCTTACAAAAATTTTAGGATTACTTCGTATGGACAGAATATGTATTCTTTGTAAGAAATCAATTTGTAGATCCGGTTTCATTGACGTAATTTTGGGAAGGGAGAGTTTTGTCGCGTGTCTGGTTTCATTGATTGATTCTTTTCAGTTGGTAGAGAAATTGATCTTATTGACGTTCTCATTTGCTTTATATTTTTTGGTAGAGGCCTACTATTTTAAGAAAGGATATTATGTCACCCACTTTTGCTTTCTTTAACAGATCATATGTGTTGATTTTATTGTAGCATTTTTGCCTTAAGAGAGCAAGGTCTGAACACTCGATTAACATATGTTAAATAGTATACGCCGTTTCACATGCTTAGCATAATGATTGATCTTCATTTTTTAGTAAATACATGTGGATTATTCTCATATGGCCAATACGTAAGCGGACCAGTATTACTTTTCTGAAAGCTGACTTCCATTCTTGTTGGAACTGCAAAGAGTATATTGTGTGAGTTATCGTCCCAGCAATATTGCCATTCCTTTTGAATGTATTTGTTAATGACTTCCTTAAATTCATTCTATGAGATTTTTAATCGTTGAATCTACATCCATATTTAAAGCTGATTTGGCTGCGAGGTCTCTTATATTGATACTGTTATGAGACCTTACCCATAATAACATAATGGACTATTCCATACGTAATAAATACTGCGCCTCAATAGGAAGCAGGGACTTCAGTCTGAAGTCTGGAGTGATGTCCGTCAGGAGTCAGTCAGTCTAGTCAGCGGCAGTCCGAACAGAGTCGCATTCAAACAATTACTACTAAACCTGATTGTTCATACTAACACTTTCTACTTCTCTGTATATATTCCGGTTTGTAATATATCTGTGTTATTCCATATCCGTATTCGAGTTCTTCTTTATTGATTCTACCTTGGACTATCACCGTGGTACAAGGAACCGGACCATAACGGATACTTTCCACTCCGATATGGTTAAGAATCCAACATCGTTTGATGTCTTCATGTTTGCAACTAGTGCTCCTTTTGCATAATATTTTATAATGAGCGCGTTGTTGCATTTCTTCTACCTTCAAAACTATTAAGATGGATGACGAAAATATTAAGATTTTTTTGTTTGCTCTGTTTAATAATACTGAGACTTAGCTCTGTTGTTTAAGCAATAAATATACACCTACCCTTTCACAGGCAGTTTTTTTTTTGTAATATTTTGGCTCACTCCTGCACATCCTATATTGTCCTCACAGTTTGACCCGTTTCTATAGTTCGGTGTATGTTGAGGATAGTTTTCCAATATGCCCTGAAACTTGTCCTGGAATGTGAACGGGTGCGTCTTTTGTTCAGGGATCTTATTTAATTCTAAATTCCGGTTGCTTGATTGTCTATGATAGAATACTGGCTACCGTCGTTTCTTGTCGGTTTGCAAGTGAGGTCCTTAACTCTTCAGTAATGAATTTCATCCTGAATCCATAGCGCTGTATCTTATTGTCTGTTTTTGGGAACAGATCCCAGTAATTGGGTTTAATGTTACTGTTGTAAGCTGGGTTACTTGAGCATGATTTTATTTAGACTTAATGCAGTAGTACAAGTCAAGTGTGCCTTAAATGTCGAGATGTTTAATTAGCTTCTGTGTATAAGCTCTTCATTGGGGATATCTTAAAAACCCGAGTACTATTTTGAGGCCATGATGATAGGTTGCATTGGGTATTTTCCGGCATGATTTTCTGGCTACAACATATATGAAACTAGTGTGATTCAGTTTTGACCAAAGTAGTCATCTGTATAATTTTATTAGTGTATGTTGATATGCTTCCCCATTCATTATGGGTTACCAAACGCAGATGTTGGATGATTCTACTACATTTTCGGTTTAGAAGTTTTAGATGGGGAATGAATGTTAATTTGTTTGTTAAAAATGATGCTAAGGAACCTGTTCCCATACAGGGGTATCTGCTCCGTTTAATTTTAAACAAGGGAAAGTAATTTTCTTTATTTTCAGAAATGTAGGAATTTGGTTTCCGTTTTTGAAAATGTAAATCCATTTTCCGCGACCCATTTGTGTATTTAATTGAGACATTGTTAGAGCCGTCTTTCTATGGTATACATATATCGAGATTTTTTTCAATATTAGAAAGTCATCGACATATAGAGAAGATTCTCAATCCTAGGCTTAGGGATTTATGTATGGAGTTAATTCTTATGCAGAATAGGATCACCGAAAGAATGCTTCCCTGTGGAACCAATTCCTATTGGTTTTGCAGTTCTAATAGCGTAGTTCCTATACGGACTTGAAATCTTCGGTCTTCCAGGAAATACTCTATGAATTGAATCAGCCTTCTTTTTATGTCCAGGTCATGCAGATCATGCAAGATCCCAATTTTTCATGCTGTATCATACGCCTTTTACAAATCAAATATACTGCTTTGAGATGTTCCTTATTAATGAAGGATTCCCTTACAAATGTTTCTAGCCGTATTAAGTGGTTTATAGCGCTTCTCTTTTTTCTAAAAGTACATTGGAATTCGCCGATTATTCCTTTAGTTTCCAAGTCAACCTCTGTGCTGACAATTTTCTCCATAGTTTTACATTGACAACTGGTTAATGCCCTTGTTCTGTAATTTTCAGGGTCTGTGTCATCCTTTCCAGGTTTTGGAATAGTGATTATGAATGACTGTCTCCACATTTCTGGTATGTTGCCATTGCTCCATAAGTTATACATTTTTAGTAACAGTCGTAAAGATTTGTTGGGGAACTATTTTATAAATTCGTAGTTAATATCATCTGGGTCCACAGCTGTTTTGTGGGTTTTCTTTAAATATTAATTTAGATCTTTCAGAGTGAATGGTAGGTTATAGCTATTGACATTATTTGATTTAGAGTCTAGTCTATGTTTATTCACTTTTTGTTTAATCTTTAGAAATTGTTGACTGTCATTCTTAGCAGGTGGAATGTTAAAGATTGTTTTGTCTAATTGACTAGTGATATCCATTTTACTACTTATTTTAGAGTTGTTTACCGAGAGGTGATTTACAGTGTATGTTTGAAAATTGCCTGATATTTTCTTTATCATATTCCAAACGGTTTTTGTTTTTGTATCAGAATTGTGTCTGATGACGTAGATTTCCCAGCATTTTTTTTTACGTTTCCTTAATTATTCCCATGCTTTTGCTCGGAGTTGTTTTTAATTGCAGAAAAATAGTGATTGTAGTAGCTGTCTCAAGGACACATGGCACAGTGGATAAAGTCGTTTGTTAGATCTAATGAGAGGACCCAAAAAGTGTGAGTTCAATACCTGGTTAAGGCGGTGGAGAACCTGGAAAAGGGAATTAACAGGAGACAACTGATAACTGACATCCATTAGACATGGCACGTGGATTTAGAACAGTCTACCCCAGTGAGCAAAATAAAATGTTTAGTTCGACATTCCAACCACCTGAAGAAGGTTGGAGCGTACAACGGCCGAAACATTGCAATAATATGGCGACAAAATATGAGGACAATAGTCCGAATACTGTAAATAGTATAGAGGTTGTAGTTTTTGTTGAATTCTCTCAGATATGCTCTTCTTATCCTGATAGCTTTTTTTACATGTATGATTGAACTAAAGTCTGTTTCGTTTTTTGTCGGGGGTGATAAATTTTTGAGAATGCATTTATTTGCCATAGAGATGAGTATTTTTGATAAATGTTTTAAGTACTTGATGTTTTTCTTTCAACTAATTTTCAAGAACATTGGTTTTTAAATTCTTCCCAGTTCACCTAATTTCCATCCGTGTGAATATTTTTATTATGTCATGAGTTTTGTAGGATGATTAGCAAGTGATCGCCACCGCATGCGTCTACCAGAAAACTTCCTTGAGGAATCCATATAAATTGAGGGATCACATAGGAATATGTTTATTGTTTATAGAGTTATGTAAGTCGCAGTTTCATCATTATAAATATATAAATCGTTGTTATAATTTGTTATTTCTAAGTTCCTTCTCCTTGGCTTTATATCTTTACAAATCCATATGGTGCTGTGTTAGTTAAAGTCCCCTAGTATCATAAATTGGGCAAGGAGTTGCCTTATGAATTTCTGAATTTTAGCTTCACTTATTGCTTCATACAGTGGAATTGGATCACTGTGAATGTCTGTTTTTTGTTTGGTAGTCTCCGCTTTTTATTTTATTTATTTATTTATTATTTTTTTAGAAGATAATTTTTTAAGTCTATCTTTGATAGTTTTTGGTGAACAGATAGAAGATTTTTGTGCCCTTTGCATTCTAGGATATTTTGTAGGAGAGGTAGATTTGTATTTGTGTTCATTATTTATTATTTCATTTCCGTCATTGGCTTTCTTTTGGGGTTTATTCTGCGCTATCGCCTCGGAGTATATGTCTTTGAGATAGTTCCGAAATTTAGGCTAATCATTTTGTCCCAAGAGTACGAGGTTTTCAATGAGGCTTCTGTATTCATTCCTCCTTCCTTGCGTTATTTTTGCATAGAAAGGACCTTTCATGTAGATTTCTACAATATGTCTTACATTCACGAATGAAGTATTTCGTATATGTTTTACCTCTATTATCTCTTTTTCCCTTTCCCATAAGTCGCTTGATCTTGAGTCTGCTGGATTTCATACCTGACACTTAGCAATTCTTACTTTATCGTGGCATTCTTCTTCCGTGTGATCAAAATTACTTTGGCCACACTTTCGACAGGTTGGGCGATTCTTGCAGCTATCCTTATAATTCCTAAATTTTGTACTCGACTTTTATATTTCTAGGATTTGAGGCGTGAGAAACATAAAGATATACGTGTCTGCTGTTATGGCTTGTGATTCTAAGGCAATCACTGTTGGAATTTTTGGGTACCCTGCTGTACCAGTGATCCAGCCGAAATGAGCTGACTCATTTAATAGTTCACCAATAGAAGGGATAACCAATCAGAAGGCTCAAAATATTCAATCCGACGTGTATAAAGGCGGCCATGTTTTTCCCTAATATTCACTGCCAGTCTTTGATATCAAAGACTGAAGAATTACGGAACAGCTGCTGGTGGTATTGGCGATATAGTCAGATCCAGTAAAATATCTGACTCGAGAGTATTAATCTTTAACGTTGGTTGATTGAACAGATTACGTACTGCGATGTAGTCTATATATTATGGTGAACATAGTCAACAATCACTGATAGTCTTGTTTCCTAAGGCAGATGTGATTTCCTCATGTTTAACCAGAGACAAATTTCTGCCGCTAATATCTCCTTTAGAAGTGTTCAGCCTTTTCATGGGAGAGCGTTTTTATTTTGAGATTATGAAAGACCATAATCTTAATTAAACGTTCGGTGTGTCTCTTATTTTTCTGCCTCTCTCAGCAAATTGCCGTATCTCAAGTTCTTAATTGTTTTGGAGTTAATTACATTGGATAAAAACTTTTTCAATTAAGGAAGGGGAAAGTTTTGTTAGAGGAGTTTGCTCAAGGTATGAGAGTACAAGAAATTTTGGAAAGTCAAAACGTATTTCTTTTTCAGAACAAGAGCCTTAAATATATCATTGGTTTTTCCTTTTGGTTGTTCATTATTTTGATATAGAAAGAATTCACAACTTGTACTCCCTACCTCCCTCGGAGACCGATATTGGGACGTGTCGACAGCGGAACCCAGTCGCTTTGACAGGTCAGGGATACACAAACCAGGATAGAGAGTTCTCGAACTACTCGTTAAACAATTTTTGCTCTTCCCAAATAAGTGAAAAAATTCTCATTTTCACAGTCATGTCTAAATCTAGGAATCTTCGAATCGATTGACTCTCAACCATTGCCTTCTAACGCTTACAGATTGGATAGAGATGGTATTTTATCCCTGTGTATATTTGGGTAATTGTATTTAGTTATAAAGTACTCCATAAATTGATATAGTTATAGGCGCTAACGCTTGTCATGACCAACCCATTGATCGAATCGAGCCTCCCCGAAAGTGGTGTGTGTGGAATCATACGTATCTAACCCTGACTCCTGAAACCCTCAGCTACCAGGATCCCGACCCCAAAAACAGGTAGCCTGATTACAGTGGCGTTTATCCCTCTGTAGCGGTCTAGTCGGCGCATTCAAAAACCTAACTTGACAGGGGGGGAGAGATATATGAATAAGCTGATATCAACAGAGAGAAATGAATAGCGTTATATCATTAAAGAGACCCGAATAAACCTTTAAACCACTTGTTGTTCTCAAACTGGCATATTCACAGACATGTCTAAGTCTAGATCTTTTCAAACCGATTGGCCTTCAGTCATCGCCTTCTAACGCCTATAAATTGTATAGAGATGATATCTGATCTCAGTGTATATTTGGGGAATTGTATCAAAGCAATCCATAAATTGATATAATTATAGGCGACCAGCCCATTGATCGAATCGGGCCTCTCCGACCGCCCTTCTAGTCCAAGTAAGGGCCAAAGTAGTGTGTTTGGAATTATAAGTATCTAAGCCTGACTCTTGAAGCCTTCACCCACCAGGATCCCTCCCCAGACAGTACGGGTCGCCACCCACGGCAAACAGATAGCCTCATTGGGGAGATATCACCACTCTGCGGAGGTGCAGTCAACATATTGTGAAGCTCCAGCCGACACGGCGATCGGATCTTCCCAAAACTTAAGTGTACAAACTGGTATGTTTTCAGCTATGTCTAAGTCAGGATCTCTTCGAATCGATTGACCCTCAGCCATCGCCTTCTTACGCCTATCAATTTGATAGAGATGGTGTTTTATCCCCGTGTATATCTGGGCTATTGTATTGTGTTATAAAGTACTCCATAAATTGCTGTAGTTATAAACCTAAGGCTAGGCATGACCAGTCGATTGATCGAATCGGGCCTCTCCGATCCCCAGTCTAGACCAAGCAAGTACCAAAGTGGTGTGTTTGGAATCATGAGTATCTAAGCCTTACTCCTGAAACCCTCAGCTACCAGGATCCCGTCCCCAGAAAAAAAGGTGGCCTCATTGCAGTGGGGTTTATCCCTCTGTAGCGGTATTCAGAAGCTCAACTCGACAGGGAGGAGAGAGATATGAATAAGCTGATATCAACACAGAGACATGAATAGAGTTATATCAGTAATGAGACATAAATAAACTGATATCAGTAAAATGAGATGAATAAATTGATATCAATAGAGGGACATGAATAAACTGATATCATTAGAGAGAGATGACTAAACTGATATCACTAGAGAGACATGAATAGACTGATATCCATAGAGTGAATCATTATCAATAACTCATTAATGCCTTCACGTTCTACGTAAAATAAAGAAAATCGGATTAATTTTAAAACATTTTGGTTTTATTTTACAGCCATACATACATGCAAACAAAGAAAAAGTTTAAAGTGCCTAAACGCCTTTGTAAGAATTTTTTTCGTTTCATTTCTTTTTTCCTGTCTACAACGTTGCACAAGACTGTCCAGACTGAGAGGGAGGAGAATGTATCATTCCAATGTTATTTCTAACCTCGCCAAACTGCCTTTGTGTATATGCACGTGCTTCTTGTGTACATTAAATGGCAGATGCAGTTTTAAGTAACCCACACAGAATACAGGCAGACGCATTATATAAACGCATGTAAAGTCATACGCAGGCAGTGTGTTCCAGACACAGCTTCATTTCTTTCTTTGTGATATAGATTATTATTATTATTATTATTATTATTATTATTATTACTATTATTATTATTTGCAATTTCATAACAGATGTTGTATAGTTTTTGCTAGAGACAGACGCATCTCAAGTCTGTTAATGTTGCCAGAACGTTTCCCTTAAACTCTCAGAAAACAATGTTGATCTGTTTAACAGTCTCAAGTCTTTCTTAAATTTCCAATATATTCAAATTAATGGTAATATTTTTGGCACCTTTCCCTGGCCATTACTTATTATGAATATAAGTCTAAACATAATCTTTCAGAATTTTCTCCATTTTCAGCCGATGTTCTCATAGTTTTTCTATTTCCGTTTAAACCACGTTTAGTTTTACGAATGTTTACTTTATCATTTTGTCTTTGTAACTACGATCCGCTGACATAGCCACGTCTACGATTTTATTTACTTTCATTTTTTGACCTTTTACTTAAATTATTTAATCTACTTTTTCTCAAATGACGTGTTAGTTTTCAGTCATCGCAATGATGTAGAATGTCTTTTTTTTAAGACAGATTCTTTTATGGGTTGATACCATTTGTTTACATGGTCAGAATCAAATTGTCTGCAACAATTCCCAGCCTAAACAACCTCTGCCTAGACAATTTTCATATTCTTTAGAATAAAATTGTTACAGTGTCTCATGAGGCAGTTTACCGTTTTATATTTCTTCAAAAAGGAAGCGTAATCTTTGATGAAATTAATTGTAATTATTTTATCCTTCCTGCAATAAGATAATATTCTGTTTCTTTATTTCAGGTGTCGACCCTGTTAATATGCCCACGAATGTTTAACTGTTAAAATTTAAATTGA
>CAHIKZ030001134.1:200000-205000 GCA_903632075.3 Acanthosepion pharaonis
AATAGATTGTATCGTTTAAAACAACGTATAAACAGAATATATATATATATATATATATATATCATATATGTATGTAACTATATATATATATATATATTATATAATTATATTATTTTAATTAAAGTTTATATATATATATATATATATATATATATATATATATATATATTATTCTGATTACTTTTTGAATTGTAAGTCTGATAAATTGTATCGTGATTACGATTCCAATGAAATCAATTATAACCATGGAATACTACTGTTTGAGGCTCTTATATGATATTCGTACTCTATCCTGGACATTGTGTTCTACCTGGATTCTATCCTCTTGGGAATTTATATATATATATATATATACATACCCTAAAATTATTCTCTCTCTCTCTCTCTCTCTCTCTCTCTCTCTGTATATATATATATATATATATATATATATATATATATATATATATATATATATGGTGTTTGAATATATACATTGTATGTTTCGACTATAGAATAATTTATGTATATTAATACATACATTTGATGAAAGCAGAATCATTATTTAAAACTTTTCTATAGAAATTATTCTAAGTATTTCTCCATATTTCTCCATACAAGATATGTAATATCTTTAATATTATACGATATACATCAATTCAAAGCCCATTAGCGATAGATATAGTTTACACAATTTGGTTGGAAAATGAAAGTATGTAAGTCGAAATTGAAAATTATGAGTTGATAGTGCATTCTGCTTTTCGGCAAAATTTATTGAAAATTGAATACAAATTGGCCCGTTATTATTTTAAAATTATATAGATCCAATAAGAATAATTTGAAATAATTTTCAATCAATTATATTATTTAATTATATCTTTAAAAAATATTTAGGCTATTACCATCTGTGAGATCGGAGAAACAATCTTGATTTCTGATGTTATGTAAAATGTGCATGATATTAAAATTTTTTCGACTTGAATCGACTTCATTATTTATTTATCTAAAATCACCGTCATTATTGAATAAGGCTTCATTAATGAATTAGGCTACAGCTCTAAAGAGGTTTGATTTTGCTTGCCCTCTATGTGTGCCTCAAGTTAATCTAGCTAATTGTTTTAAGCAGCCAGTTTTACGATGTAAAATTTAGGAGCGCTGTGTCAATCCGGCTACTCTGTTCGCAAAATCGATCATCCGTTACTCCAATACTACAAAAACGTTTGCTATCTTATAGATGCTATTTGGCGGCCGGAAAACTTTTTAAGATCTTAGTCACGTGTATAAATTCAAAGCAATTAAATATATAGTTTCCTTTTTTTTACCCATTGACGTCATGTCTAGGTTCAAGGATGCTTAACTCTAGTCTTTAGGCAAGAACCATTGCTTTCAGGTACTTTAAACATGGTCAATGAAATTCTACTAATGTCACAAATGCATCAACACCAAATGAATATAATATACATTGGAACAGGTATGAATCCATTTCTTACTCCCAGCTAAGGGTTATAAAATAAAAAAATATATATTTCCGGCTTTAAATAAAATGCAAAAATGTTGATAAACCATAATAAACAAATTAGTAATGCGCAATTATCCTTGGGATAAGTGGGAATCTATATTTCCCTCGAACTATAGGTTAAACAGTATGACTTGCATTTGGAAAAATAATTTATAAAAAAGTGTAAATGTAACATTCACTCACAAAATAAGAATGAATATTCTAATATACAATATGTTTCGGATTTCAAATATTTACAAAGAGTTGATAATCTGTGAAAAATGAATTAATTGACCAATCTTATTTTATATGGGGGCGCCCGTTCAATACGTAGGTGAAGATGGCTCTCCACAACTTCCTATCGTTTGTAGCTCTAAAGAATGGTTTACCTTTTTACTAACCCTAATCTGTTAGATATGTACAAAGCTACTCGTAGGTACTTCACGTTTTCTTCTACTCGTATTGCAATAGTAACCCCAGCCAGTAGCCTGAAACCGCCACTTATTATATTGGCGGAAGAACATATATTCATAAGTGCAGCGTGTCACGTTCGAACCTCGGTGTTGGTAGTTGCTCATTTTCTTACTATATGACGATGTTCCATTTAAATTTTTGAAGATTGTTTTTATCAGTGAAGCAAGTAAGGGATTTCCAAATCGAAACTGTTGGAGTAGAATATATATATATATATATATATATATATATATATATATATATATATATATATATATATATTGTTGACTTTAGTGTTCACTTTTATATTTATATTTACATACGCTCTATCTCTGATATTGAGTACTTTATCCCATAAATATATCACACCTTAAAACTATATTTCTTCATATATATATTTCTTTTCTTATATCTGCTGAACCCGTTTTTTTACCTCTATGCAAGCGGTTTGCTTCTAATAGAGATTTTTGATTATTCTAATGTCTTTCCCGAATATGCCAATGTTGCTGAGCAACTTCAACAGATCATTGCGCAATCTATAAAACACTAGTGCTCGTTCTTCTGTATTTGTATTGCTCCTTCTGAGCATGAATATTCCTTTTCCCGCTGTCTTTAACGAACCCACACTGTTCTGGTCCTATCTCTGGCCTGATTCATCAGAATACGAATGTTAAATTTTGTTATGTGGCTCATTAAGCTGATTGATCGTGACGGGATCACATATTTTGTACCTGGTTTCTTAGACAGTGCTATGGAAATGGACCATTTAGCGAAATAAAGGGTTCAATTCGACATTCCTGAAGAAGTTCGGAGCGTACAACTGCCGAATATAGCGACAATGATGAGGACATTAGTCCGAATAATGTAAATAGTCAAAATTGATTTGCTTAGATTTTCCGGTATATACATAATGTAGTAGAATTTCTTTATTATTTCCTTAAATACCAAAATTATCTCAGGCTGTCATCATCTCTGTTACAATTCTGTCTGGCCCTGCTGCATTGTTTCTGTTCAATTTGGCTAGTGCCACTTGTACTTCATGCGCGTAGGTAATTCTGTATATTGCCAGATGTCTTTTTTCGTCGTGGACGAGTTTTCCAATATAGTCGTTCCAGCGCTGAAGAATTTTACTTCTCTAATATCAGCGTTCCATCTTTGGATTTCATGCAGCCTGTTGACGAGCAAGTATTTTATCCTTAGTTCGTTCCCTTATTTATTTATGTCATATCTCCCTTTGTCTATGTTATTCAATCTCTCTATATCTGCACATTTTTGTTTAGCCGATTATGCTTAGCCACTCATAATTAGTCTATCTGCATTTGGTCCTTATTTCGTTATGTAGTTTTCTTTATTCCAATACGTATCTTGGCAGAGTTTTCTGTATCCTTTGCATCAGGTCGAGAATCTCATCTGTGATCCATTCGTTTTTTTCTTTTCGTCTATTCTCCTTCGGGATTACATTTTTCGCTGATGTCCGTAAAGCGTCTCTTAGAGCGTCCCATTTCGAGTTTCTATTTTTATTTTGTCCCTCCCAACTTCTTTTCACACTGTCCATATATTTTTCCTTCAGGTTCGGGTCGCTCCGTGTTTGTTGCATTGCAATTTGAGTCTGCGTTAGGCTTCTTCTGTTTCCGTAGTTTCACACTTAATTTACCCTTAATAGGGTGATTGTCGCTTCCGCAATCGGCACTTGGTAGGTTTTGCAGTGGATCATTGCATCCCTAAATATTTTGTTGATAGGTATGTAGTCAATTTGGTTTTTGGTTTCTCCTCCTGGGTCACTTTATGTCCATAATCGTCTCGGATGTTCTTGGGACCATGTCTTTGCTATTACATTGGCCGGGTACCATTGGAAACATTTTTCTCCACGTACGTTGTAAGTTCCTAGTCAGAACTTGCCAGCTATCTTCCCTTCCCTCTCTTTGCTTATCTTGGCGTTCAGGTCTCCCGGGATAATTATGATTACTTGTGATTTGCAATGAGCCTTAGCGTTGTCTAGAATGGAGTAGAAATATTCGATTTTTCTTCCTTACTTTGTGCTGGCCGGGTAGCTACTGCTATCGTCGACCATCTATTTTTCCATTATGACCCTTCAGGATGTCGACGACATGGTTCTGAGAAACTTCGAGTTATCTGTTTCTCTTAGTAACATTTGACCCATACCTTGTTTCCGCTGTTCTGTTATCCACTCACACCAACTTGTCAAGTAGGTTACGAGCTGGTTTCTTGAGCTTCTCTCGTCTTCGATGTGTCCTGTTGGTGTTTAAATTCCCCAAAGAGATAAGAGAAACTTTGAAACACAAATATATTAGAGAAAATTCTTTGTAGTCGCCCTTTACACTTCGTAGATGATAGAGTAAAAGTTACAACGAAAATGCTTTTAAATTTTTCACGTATCGAAAAACCTGACTCAGTTAACAAATATATATCTGGGTACTTATGTTGAAGATTCGTTCAGAACGCAATTATCGTATTCTAAAAATGTATGATCATATTATAGATTGGTAGGAATAAAATGACAGTTCCCTATGAAGAGGGTTATAGACACTAAATAATGGTAGTTATCGATTTTAAATGATAGAGTGAAAAATTAGTTGAATTTCTCGAGAGGCCCTCAGATAATTGTAATGTAAATGAATTTTTCGAGAGTATATCTGCCGGACATAATTCGTATTTTTTAATCATTTCGCACTAAGCAAGCAGGAAATGCCAATAGTACGCAGGGTGTTACAGGGAGTTAAGGTGAGAGAAAAAGTATAGCGGCGATTCAGTAAAGGATAAATAATGAACGTGATTCAAGACGACAGAAGATGGCGATTGAGGTTGCATTTAAATTCATGTAGTCGGGGCAACAGGGTAAAATGCTCGTCCGAAGAGTTGCCCTGAAAATATTTGTAGAAAAGACATAGGGAAGCCACATCACGTCTGCGAGAAAGACAATGAAGTCGAGATGCCTGGTTAGGATCGATTATATTGCAGATCCTTCTTTACATTTTGCCAAGAACATCGGGATGAATAGCAGCAGCACCAGACCAGATATGGTTACAGTATTCAATGCGCGACTGGAAAG
>CAHIKZ030001134.1:210000-247500 GCA_903632075.3 Acanthosepion pharaonis
ATATATTATAATATAATATAATACAGTGGTATATCTTTGTCTATTTTTGCTTTAGACATGTGGCTCGTTTTAACTAATAAGGCTTACAAAGCTATGTCTATCTTTTAACTAATAAGGCTTACAAAGCTATGTCTATCTTTTAACTAATAAGGCTTACAAAGCTATGTCTATCTTTTAACTAATAAGGCTTACAAAGCTATGTCTATCTTTTAACTAATAAGGCTTACAAAGCTATGTCTATCTTTCAAAGATATTCTGCAAGACGCACTGAATTGGCAAAGATTTATCCACTGACATTTTTTTCCAATTCTGCGCAAGCCAGATCAGCAATTCTTGGGAAGAATCTCTAAATAAATAGCAGGAGATTCCGGCCAGATGCTCCAGATATATCCAAAGCAAGGAGAAATAGTAGATTTATAAATATGTAAGATAGATTCTGACGTGAAAAACTGTCCAGCATGACACATTCAGTGAAATGTCCTAGTAGCAGACGCAGCAATTAGTATGAAAAGGTGCGATGGCCAATCTGCTGGAGGTTAGCATCAGCCATACAGTTGGAAAGCAAAAAAATCTCCTCACAGATGATTAAAAGAGAGCAGTTTTGTTTTGGATGCGTTAACATTAACAAGTCATTTCTTGCCCCAGTTAACAAAAGCTGTAGATCATTTGTGGAGGTTATACAATATAGTGGGATTTCTACCGTTGTCTGATCATTGCTAACGCTTCTGTCCTAGGTACATGACTGAGAATGTCTCCAATCTGATGCAAAACAAGACTAAGCTATTTTTTTTAATAGAAACATAGAACGAACCTATTTTGTTCTTTGGCTTTCATTTCATTTCAGACATGATTCTTATTTGACTTAAATGAGCTTTACCAATTAATTTCATCATTCAACAAGTCTTCAATGTTAGGCAGAAAATAACCGTTTCATAAACAAATTGTTATTGTTGTGCAAGTTGATACATCAAAAACTTGGAATGCATTCCTTTATGTCTATGTTGAGAATAACTTTAATCAATCAAGACCAAAAATCAATGTTCATATATATATATATATATATATATATATATATATATATATATATAGCAACAATAAACTACAGAAGAAGAACTGAAAACTGATCGCTGCATTCAAGTATTGCATTAATATTTCAGCTTTACATTTAAAAGTTATGATATTTCTGCTGCCGACACTTGCTTTATAGACAATTTGATGCACGTAGGTTCGGAGTTTCCGTGCAAACAATTATTTTATTTCAGGGGTGACTTTCGCTGGATTTTGCAATTAATTTAGATTATTCCCAAATTAATTTCCATTTTATAAAAAATTTGGCAAATTAGCTACACGATTTTTACAATTTTTACAATTTTATATATATATATATATATATATATATATATATATATATATATATATATATATATATATATATATAGGTAACTATACTCGTTTCGAAAAACCTTCGAATTTTTGATTTGCCAATAATCAAATCAATCTCGAAGGAAAAAAGGTTTTTTAAAAAGAAGAGCTAGGAACCTGAAAGTCTGTCGAAAACATCGCACAGATCAGGTTCAAAGCCCAAAGAAAAAAAACCGACACGAGTAAACAACTAACTAACAAAAGAGCTCAATACAACCGTAGAGCAGACCTAAATAAACCTAGTGAGCCAGACAAACCTACTAGTGGTCCAGACAAACATAAGCAGGTTTCACCTAAGCGGATCACCAGGAAAGCTGGCTTTCCTGACGATCCGCTTAGTTGAAAACCTGCTTATGTTTGTCTGGATCACTAGGTTTATATATATATATATATATATATATATATATATATATATATATATATATATATATATATATATATATATATATATGAAGAGGATGAGACTTAGTGGAAATCAAAGACTCGTTTCACTGGAGAAACAACTCACGTTATCTTTGGCATCGTCATTTTTATTAAAAGAAAGACACAGAAATATGTGTTAGGAGTGAGTCTTAGGGTCTCTGAGGATAAGTGGGTTGTCGTAAAACACATTAATTACTTTCACTTATCAATTCCCGGTTAGAGTAATAAATGAATTACGACAACCCACTTATCCCGAGAGATCTCAAAACTTTCACCTAACACATAGTTTTGGCTTTCTTTTAGTGAAACTGATGATGCCAAAGAAACGCTTCTTTTATTTTCCATTTTCAACTATGTCTCATCATGTTCATATTTGTTTCAGTTAATATTAATACTATTAAACATCCTGCAAACACACACACACACACACACACACACACACACACACACACACACACATATATATATATATATATATATATATATATATATATATATATATATTCTCAGATGAGATATTATGTACACTATTTACATTATTCGGTCTAAAGTGGATAATTCGGCGTGTATGACAACATATGAAGAGAAAAGTGAGATCACCGCCCTCTGTGGGATCAGGTTGAGGTCATAGACAAGGAAAACCACTGGAAAATTCGTAAACTTAATGAATCAGCATATATGCTAGGTCACATACATCCCCTGAGCCGACCAAGCATAGACCAAGCATAGAAATGAATACAATATGAGAACCAGTAATAAGGAGTGACAGAGAAAGGCGATAATAAAACAAAAAAAAAATGCAAATTGCACTCTGATAAAAACATGTACTTGTAAAATCTTGTTGCTGAGACATGAGGTTTACAATATCCAGAAGTTCATACACAGCTCATACACAGATGTCCTCAAGGACACATGGCACAGTGGATAAAGGCGTTAGTTAGATCCAGTGACAGGACTTAAATAGTGTGAGTTCAATACACTGTTAAAGCAGTGGAGAACTTGCAGAGGGGAATTAACAGGAGATAACTGATAACTGACATCCATTAAACATGGCACGTGGAACTAGAACAGTCTACCCCAGTGAACGAAATAAAAAGTTCAGTTTGACATTCCAACCACCTGAAGAAGGAGCATACAACGGCTGAAACTTTGTAATATATGTGGCGACAAAGATGAGGACAATAGTCCGAATAATGTAAATAGTGTATATATATATATATATATATATATATATATATATATATATATATATACCAAGTATGTGGTGCAGTTCAATTTACATTACATGAATCATTCATACAAAAAACAGATATAGAAGTTAATGATTTAAATGGCGAAAATACATCTTCACAAACAAATTTAATAAAGTACATTAACCCCGAACCTGTAGATGAATGTTATGATCCCTGTTTATAAATTCCAGCTGAATAAGGTCTTTTTTTCCTTTTTGTACCAGTTTCAAAAATTATTTTAGTAGATACCCGTAAATGAAATAGACGCCCAGTTATTTAAGGAAATATGAACCTTGCTTGGCTGTTCGATCATTGTGGCTAAGCGATCTCCTGCATCCTGTATAAAACGGTGGCTTCCCCGACAAAAGTTGGGGGGAGGGGCTGATTTAAACAGTGAGCCTATTTCAAATACGGTTACCCACTTAACCTAACGTTTGATGACATAGCCGGATTAAAGCGATATAAATGATATCTTTAGAAATTGCTTTGTTTGGGTTTTGGATATGAAACTGTGACGATAAGGAGCGTCAAGAAAAATAGTCAGAACGAGGGAAAATACTTTTATCAAAATGCAAAATAGAACCTTGCTTTATTGTTCGTTCTCTGTGACAGAGCTATCTGGGTCAAATGGTACTTTCTCCTTCAAAAGGGGACACAGTTTCCAAACCAACCAAAAAGCACATCTTTATTAAAATTTCTCGATGTAATAGTCACTTTTTAAAAATATAAATAATAGAAAACCCGACGTCAATTTCAAATACGAGATTCGACTAAATATAAAGTTTGAAGGAATAAAATTACAGAACAGGTTAAAATTGTCTTGTGTCAGACTCACTGTCTTCCCAACTGAGCAATGATGAGAGGAAAATGGTCATTCAGATTTTCAGTAATGGTTAATACACTGGTTTTCCTCGTCAAAGTCCATTCAAGAAACATCAAGAGATCGGTGAATAAGTTTATAAAAAAAGGAAAATATATATTTGAACTTAATGCCAACATTATTTCAACTTAGAGCTAAATAGATCCATTACAAAAAATACTACTCAATATATAAGCCGTTTGGCATGTGAATGAGGAGTTTCACTAATGACAGTCCAAAGAAGAAAAGAACAGTGAAAAAAGACTTGAAAATGATAACGTACGTGAAACGTTTGTGCCACCTTGTTACTCAAGGACAGAAACTTAGAAGGTTAGAGAAGGCAAAGATCATCCTGAATAAGTTTGGAAATGATCATATATAAATATATATATATATATATATATATATATATATATATATATATATATATATATATATGGGATTTATTTCAATCCTTCATGAACTTTCTAACTTTAACTATGATCAATTAATGATGAACATGTCATTTTCTTTTATGTTTGATCTCATCACGATAGTTCTGGTAAGCTTAGAGAGTAATTATACATTCGTATTGCTCCGAGTAGATTTTAATTGTCTTATACAAACCTCTGAGAATTCCAGTAAGAATTCTTTAATCAATTCTATGATACAACTTATCAAAGCTAAATCTAACAATTGGGCAATTTAGCTGTTACACGACTTTGAGAATGTTGCTGTTACAGCCGGCATATATATATATATACATATATATATATATGTGTGTGTGTGTGTGTGCGCGCGCACATTTCATTAAATACGACAGACAAGGTGCTTTTGTTTAGGTTTTTATACACTTTCTCATGCGATCTATTTTTTTTCCTTTTCGTATGATAAATTATATAAAAAATTACCGAATGTTTTTTTTTTATCCGAGCGCCCATTAAGGAATTGTATTCTTGTTCAATCAAAATTCTTAAAAAAGTTATATAGGCCACACTACAACATGTTTGAAACGCAGTGTCAATGTACAATTTTCTGACAATAGCTCAATTAGATCTCAATTAAATATTCATGGAGACCTACACTATTCGTAACATACTTGTTGACAATACTATTATAATAGCATCATCTAGATGAAAAAAAAACGGCAAAAATAATGGAAGCCTTATTAATAAAAACAAAAAAACAACATTTAATAATATTAACTTTGAACAAGGACATAATATATTGACCGTGTTTTGAAAAAAAATGCAATCATTTTATAACACATACATGCAATCAACTATTTCTCATTTAACAGTTAAAATATTTAATCCTTGAAAATAGCAAAATGTATAACCGAAAGCGCTGCCATAAAAAGAAGATTCGGACTGTTTTATATAATTTATCATCTGAAAAGAGAAAAAAATTGAAGTAACACACACAGATATATATATATATATATATATATATATATATATATATATATATATATATATATATATAATCTTTATGAACCCCCAAAATAACACTTTCAAAGTAAAGCAAAATAACAGCGTCTGTTTCTAGCTTTTTTTACAAAGAAAATTAGAAATTAGAAAATCCTCTTTTTAACTTCCTACTCTCTTTTTCTCTCTATGAGTTTTTTCTTCTCTACTTCTTCGATGTCAATATATAACTTACTTTAGTTAACTGTTTAAATGCGTCAATAACTGCTAACTCACTCCAGTCTTCTCTCTCTCTCTCCAGTCACTTCCTCACTTCTTTAATTTACATATGTTTAATACGGCCCGTCAAAAATGTGTAAATTTTCTTTTCATTTTTTTGTTTGGAAGTAAAGTCTGATGATCCGCAGTCCTTTTAAAAGGGCTGTCGTGAAATAATTTATTACATGGAACCTTAAAGTGGTCTGTTTTTATTTAAATTATTTGCTCTGGATTTACATTGAGCTCTCTGGATTTTATCCTTCTAGTTTTTCATAAACTATATATATATATATATATATATATATATATATATATATATATATTCTATTTATAATGAGCATCTTTTCCATATTGCTTAAAATCATCAGACAAAGAGAAAATCGCGTTCGAATTTCTTAAAAATTAGAAAGTTCAATAGATATGGTCCACGTTTTCGACTTTCTTAAGTCGATACGCAAATCAAATTTCAATTAAAAAACAACAATTTTTTAATGAAAAATACACTCACAAAATGATATTGATAATAGCGCTATTAACATATATTACCAAAATCAAAGGCACTAGAAAATAGACGACACCTTAATAAAAACATCGTCCTTAGAAATATGAAAGCAGTCCATAAACATAAATACATTATATTCATTATTTAATATAAAAATCAAAACTTGGAACAGAGTGATGTCAGACATTATTAAAAAAAAAGATAAGGATCATAGTAAATTTAGACAGCTACTCACAAATAGTACCAAAGTACTAACAAAATCAAATAATTAAAACAGACTTATGATTCCTGAAGAAATACAGATAAAAATAACACCCATCGGTAAATAAAACAATTATAACTTAAGAGCAATCATCCTCAAATACGTATGAGAAAATTAAAAAAACCCAAAAAACACACGTCACACCTCACTTGCGACACAGCACCCTTTGCCTCCGTCACAACACTCACTCGTCATATGAAACTCAGCAATAATCTCTATCTATCCTGATGATGACTTAAGAAAGTCGAAACCTTGTACCGTATTTCTTTTACATTTCATCCGAAATCAACTTTGGAGAATTTCTGAAAGATTATTCATAATTTGGAAAAGTCGATCATTAAAAATAATCGACAGTTGTCTTTGATAATATTTGATTAAACAACATTTTCTATGTATATACACAGAAAACAATATATATCCTCCTGAAAAATTTATTTAGGTCGAGCTCTCTAAGGCGAAAGTGTGAGTTTGTAAACAGTGACTATTACGGCTAATAATGAAAGACTCTTCGGTAAAGCCAATCGAGTTCTCTCAATCACTGTGTGTTTATCAAAAAATAAATACCCTTAAAATCATCTTCATCCCTGCTGTGTGCCAACAGCTTAGTAGTAGAATCCCCCACATTGAGGCCAATTCAGTCAGGTTTCTATCCTAGTTAGAGGCAACCGGACGTCAAGCCACACTGATGAGCTGTGATATGACACCTATACGGATCGTCAGCTTAACCTGACGATCCGTATAGGTCAAACGTAGGTAGTTTTACCTGGCTCTTTAGGTTCATAGTTAGATTTGCTCTACTTAGTGTATTCAGCACGTTACTTTTGCTTTACTCGTTTTGGAGGTTTTTTTCTTTCCTTTTGACTCTGAGCTTTGATTCTGGACGATTGTCTTCGCCTCAATTACATGTTGTTAGTTCTTTCTTTTTTATCCCTTATTTTTCCTTATATGTTGGTTTGTTCAATTACAAGCTAAAATACCTAAGGTTTTTCTAAACGAGTATATATATATATATATATATATATATATATATATATATATATATATATATATATATATATATATATATGTGTGTGTGTGTGTGTGTGTGTGTGTGTTTCATTGAAGATAACTGAATATCGCTTTTTATTACATGTTTCTTGAATATGGACAGATATAGATGTATGTACGTGTATGCGTATACATGTGGTGTGTTACTGGAGGCTGTAAGAAAATTGCAACTTAATTTAAACGTTATTCTTTAATGGATACTCAGATTTGAGCAGTGGTATTTTTTATTTATTTATTAAAGATTATATTTATTTATTTACATCTACCAGCCTGAATAAATTTCATTAGAAGAATAAAGTTCTCCGGCAGGATTCGAACTTGCCTTTCTCGAGGGGAAACCGTCATTGGATCTAACGTCGCGGCCACGACGAACCACTTTGTAACGTAAATCATGCATATTGCCTTTGAACCCTGACCTTTCCCGATTCTCGAAATATACATCTCTGCACAATTTCGTATCCTAACATAGATAAATAACATTTAAGAATAGATTTATCTTATTTATTAATCGACATATTTTAATTTATTGTTTAAATTTAAACAATAATTTAATGTTTAATTTAGATATAAATTAAAATATGTCGGATTACTAGAGGAAGAATTCATTCTTAAAAATTGCAAATGTCTACAGAGAAGTAAACCACAGAACAACAGATGCAGAAGCGTAACATAATGATAGAACATGAGACAGACAACATAGACAGTGAGAAGTCAGAGAGGGAGAGCAAGGTTAATAGATGATGAAAATCAATATTACTTATGAGGAATGAATTGACCGATAGGAGAGCAAGTCGATATCATTCTAGAGTGATATGAATTTAGAGATGAATCGTTGTAGATAAAGAGATGTATGTAATAGGCATCATCTGAAATATAGGCACGTATGGCTTGAGAGATAGGTAGTAATGAACCGTCTTATTTCGACGAATTGGATCTTGCTTGCATAAATCCATATCTATTCTTAAAGAACATCACAATCACCCTCTGACCTTAACAACATAATGTCTAATCATCGTACCACATCAGCTTCGCACAATTCACTTAACCCTTATTCTGAAAAGTGAATGTTAACTTTATTTCAACCATAAGAACGTCGCTTGTGTTATGTTCGTTGAAAGTTTATAGCGGTCTTGATGGCATACCTGTCATCTGGAGAAATTCACATTGGCATGAATATCCCCACTTTATAAACAAACTGTAACCCATTGTCTTTTTTGATTTTTTTTTTCTTTCTTTTCTTTTATTCAAGATGACATACAGCCGGTTGTTGCAGAACGACCTAGATTTACAAGTGCCTAAGTTGATCTGTCTGACAAGAGACATTTTTTAACATGGTTACCTCAAGTATACTTATGGCTTCCGCCTGTCTTCTCTCAGTGTGTTCCATTACTGTGGCAGTCATAATAAAAATATATATTAAGTAGTCACTGCTAAAACAAAAACAAAAAACAAAAACAAAACAAATAGCTGTTCTCGTTGGCCAGTAATAGTATTATAAAATAGAGATTCTACTCCATGAATTTGCACAGTGATAGTATAAGATTTAAAAATATATAATGGTAAGCGAGTTAATCTAATTTGCCATTAATGGATTCTCACTGAGTGACTCAGATATGCAGAAGTATAATGGTTAGCGAATCAAAATCAAAGAGCCGAGTTCAAAGCTGGGCTTATTACATTGACTTAAGCGCAAATACCCCTGGGAAACGTATGAATCCAACTCTACCCTCTTTTCTTAGAACTTAAAATTAATATCTACCGGCCTAGTACTAGAAATATTTCTTTGGTGCCTAGTTTATTGTAATGCATCTTTCGATAATCCAGTTCCCGTTCTGATTTCGCTTTAGCATTTCCCATAAAGCAAGCACTGTGGAATAACAGATAGCGGCTCGGATTGAGGAATCTGAGAGCCGAGTTCGAATTCCGGTCGAATCTATTACATTCACTTAGTGCTAATACGCTTGGGAAAGGTTTGAATCCTCTTCTTGTCCCCCCACCTATGGGTAAATAGCAGGTCAGACCGGGTTCTATAGCCTTGGATAGGAAATGGTGTAACGCAGAAAGAAATGGTACCCTACTGCGGGCAAAAATCTGCCACGTCCGTCATGCATCGAATGATACATGATCGCCTAGAGTGTATCACGCATGGTACATAAATGATGGTTGAAAACTGGCTGATAAACATGAGATTAACTCAAGAAGTTTTCAATGCTTTATATTATTCCAAATTATTATTATTTTATATTGTTTCAAAGTAATTTCTATAATTTCTAATACATAATTTCTAATATAATTTCTTTTACCGCGAATGTCTCCTCTTACGTGCAAATACCTTTGGGAAAGATATGAATCCTCTTTTCCCACCAAGTATAGGTAAATAGCAGGACAGAGCGGGTTATTTAGACTTGAATGTCAACTAGTTTACCACAGAAAATAATGGCAACCTGTGGGCTAAAATCTGCCTCTTCATCATCTATCAAAAGATACATGATCTCCTTAGCGTGTATCATGCATGACACATGACTGAATGACTGATTTCCCGTTCTCTGTTATGGTGAAAAATAATAATAAAAAAGAAATGAATATTGATCCGTGTACGTATTCCCGACATCAAGATGTGGCACTGAAGGACACAATTATTGAAAATATTATTTTAGAAATAATCCTATTACCATTGGACTTGTTCCTTACTTCGTTAGATTGCATGTCTTTATATCCTGCCAATACCTCATGAATAACGGAGTATTCTGCGTAGAAAGATGGGAAAAATATTACTTGTTTTCAGTGAGAAAATGAAAGAAAGAAGTGAAGTCAGATATGGAAAGAATTAGGGCAAATACTACACTTTGATCTCAGACAAATGAAAAAGAAGGCAGGGTGATCGATAAAAGAGGCATTTTTCAGATTCAAAGTATCGAACGATGGAAACCTACTAAGGCAGAAAGACTAATTATCTAAAATTAAATAACAATGATTACTGAATTATTTTAAAATTATTATTATCAAGAGATGTATTCGTAAGACGGGGATTTGGCTAAAAAAAAAAAACATAAAGTAGCTTTTCCTGCCAATGACGCATAAATAATGGAATTTCCGTTTAGATAGCGTAGAGAAACATGCTGATGAAATAAATAAATAAATAAAGAAAGAAAGAAAGAAAGAAAGAAAGAAAGAAAGAAAGGAGAAACAGCGGGAGGGGGGAAAAAAAAGAAGAAAGAGCACGGGGGGGAGAAAGAAGAGCGGCGACGAGGAAAGAAAAGAAAGAAAGAAAGAAAGAAAGAAAGAAAGAAAGAAAGAAAGAAAGAAAGAAAGAAAGAGGAGAAACAGCAGGAGGGGGAAGAAAAAAAGAAGAAAGAGCACGAGGGGGGAAGAAAGAAAGGCGACGAGGGAAAGAAAGAAAGAAAGAAAGAAAGAAAGAAAGAAAGAAAGAAAGAAAGAAAGAAAGAAACAGCAGGAGGGGGATGAAAAAAAGAAGAAAGAGCATGATGGGGGAAGAAAGAAGAGCGGGGGCGAGGAAAGAAAGAAAGAAAAGAAAGAAAGAAAGAAAGAAAGAAAGAAAGAAAGGAAGGAAGGAAGAGAGAAATGTTTACCAGTTTTTCAGTGAATTGGAAAAAAGTTGTCAATTTTAAAATCTTTTAATTTGTACTCCCTTACTTCTTAAAATAACGACCCGCTTTCATATTTATGTTGTTATTGTAATATTTTGTTGAAGTTGTTAAGCTCAAAATATTTAATGATATGATAATGCGAATTCTACGGATATTTTATTGTCATAGAACTCGCCATGAGCTTTTATTCCTTCATTAAATGAAGTATTAAGATTCAACAAAAAATTTAAATAGGAAAACCGCGAAATTTTCACACATCTTTCTGATTGATATAATTTCGTGTTTACAGAAGACATGAAAAAAAAAATTAATTAAATCTATTGTGCTCACACAATCGACAAGTCGCTTGATTTTGTGCCCTTAATCAAAGATTCTTAAAAAAAATGGCGAATTTTGTTCTTTTTGGAGAAACGTTGAATATACTTTGCAGCACTTTCGCTTAACCAAGACGCAACATCCTGTCAAATATTTTCTGTAAAAATCTGAACTTAATAGACAGTTCCTGTTATTTGGCCGAATATTTGATTGACATTGTTGTATTGTTTGCTAAATGCGTTAAAGTTATAGACTATAGGAGAACATTTTTATTACTTGTTGTATTGATGTGAGTTTTTGACCTTGAGTTGCATATAATTATATTTATATAAACATTATATATATATATATATATATATATATATATATATATATATATATATATTATTTTAATAAATACAATTTATTTAAGTGAATCCTCTTTTTTTAATGAATAGCATTAATTATATTTACCAGCCTGTATATTTGAGACATTTCAAAGAAAATATGCGTTCTATGACAGGAACAGTTAGCAAAGTTAGAATTAATGTCTACAAAGTACAAATGTTCGATGATCAAACTCGAAAGATAATATATGAATCGTACCTTAACGTAAACATTGACAACATATTAAGAGATGGATTAAGTTCGAGAATTATTTTAATATATTTTTGTTTATTTATGATCCCCCGGGAAAGATTATCGAAGATTTGTTGTTTATAAAAAGTAATTTGGACTTTTCATCATTAGGATTTGTGTTCTACTGAATGTGTTTTTAGACTAGAGTTGTCCCCACCAAAAATGTTTAATTAACTACTATTGTATGAATTAATTTCTGATTGAATAATCAAAAGCCATTGGTCGAATATAATTTGTCCTCTTATTACTGAGAGTAAAAACAAGAACAAAATCTATTCCATACCTGAGGATGTCTGTAGGAACAGACGAAAGCTTGTAAAAATAATAACTTATGCAACAGAAATTTATAAAAACAAGGATGTTTTCATTCATAAATAGGTTCGGGGTTTTTGTATTAAATTAATTGCACCTTTATTGAAATTAAAATAACTGATCCAAGTGCAACTTTTGGATAAGTGCGACATTACTGTAATTATTGAACAATATAGTTCGTGCCACTTTACAGAAAATTTACCAGTAAAAAAGAATTCACTTATCACCATATTTGTACAAGAACGCACAATTGTAAAATTTAAATTCAAACTCAGCGTTGCGACTGCACGCTCCAAAAACAATAACTCATTTCTAATAGCATTTTTCGGATTAGAAAACATCTATTTTCGTTGTCCTCTTATTACTGAGAGTAAAAACAAGAACAAAATCTATTCCATACATGAGGATGTCTGTAGGAACAGACGAAAGCTTGTAAAAATAAGAACTTATGCAACAGAAATTTATAAAAACAAGGATCTTTTCATTCATAAACAGGTTCGGGGTTTTTTGTATATTATTTGAATTGTTCGTGACGATGGATTTCTCGCCAATTAAATCATTAACCTTTGTATTTGTTTTTGTATGAATAATTCATGAATTTGTAAATTAATTGCACCTTTATTTAAATATATATATATATATATATATATATATATATATATATATATATATATATATATATCTTAATTTCTCAGATGTACTGAAGTGGTTCTTAATATTTCCTCCACTTTCAATGTTACTCTGGACGTTTGCTTGATATTTACGCCGAATTTTACTCTGAATTTTACCTTAAATTTTACTTTTATTTCATATATAATTATCCACTTTTCTCAGTATTTTTTACCTTTTTTGCTCGCGTTATGGTTTATTGTCACACAGGTTTATCATCCTTAACTCAAAAGTCCAAATAAGAGGGAAAATCGAAAGAATATTAAAAGAAAAAGAAACTTAAAAGAAGAAAACAGAATGTACACGTGTCATGTCGTTCGTCAGATATTTTAAAAGTATGTCATCAGGAACGATATTCCAAGACGATAATTAACTTGGGGAGTTGAACCAGGGCGTCTTTAGAGGACATCAGAGTTATTAAAGCTGTCTTAAATTTTACTTTTAACTGGACTTATCACCGAAATGACCATTCAGGTTGCAATAAAACATAAACATAGCTCATTATGGACAAATTCCTTTTACTTAAAGGTGCTCATGAGAAAGTAGTAATCCATCAATTATCCCCCAACAGGTAAACGCGGAAAAAGGAACAAATGTTAAAATTTTAAATTAATAAGGTTTTTTTTTTAAATAAAGTATCGCGACTTACATTTTAATAAGGATAAATAATTAAGGCTCTCTCCAATTAGCACCACCAAGAGACACAAGATGTTAATAGAAAATCAAAGAGGTAAAAATCTCTGAATGTTTCTGACTATACCTCTTAGGAAACTAGATTGCAATCGAATATTAAAGTATGAAACACTTTCACTCGAAAGTCAAGATATACATACATACATACATACACACACAAACACACACACACACGCATATATATATATATATATATATATATATATATGTAATATGAAGATGTGTATTGGTAGGTACATCCACGAGATCGCTAAAAAAAGTGCATAGACTGATGAAAAAGACGCCAAACTTGACGAAAACAAACTTTTATCGTCTAAATGTTTGTTATTATTAAGAGGAAAGGTCAAAGTATTTTTGGGGTATTTTTTCCATTTTTAATCGTTCCTAGCACGTCCGAAATTTTCGTTAAAAATCTATTTTTTTTTAGTCAGCAAAATTGACCATTTTTTCCATTTAAAAAAAAATGGAAATCTGACTTTGAAATTTTTTAAATATCAATTATCATTTTTCAAAACTTATTTTAAGAAAATCAGAAATTATAATGTTTATTTAAAATATTTTGAACCAAACTTAACTTAGCTTTTGTGCCAAAAAGATGTAATAAAACAAAGCAGGTCATAAACTTTCGCGTCTCTTGACATGTGATGAATGATATATTTACGAATTTCATGAGGTTAATTTGTTCTACGGAAGGAGAAAAGTGAAATAATTTACATTTACGTGAACAAATTATTTACCCCGTTATTTTTAACGAAAACTTTCAGCGGTCTAATTTTTTTTTTTTTTTTGTACTTAGCTTTCACCTTTACGTTTATGATGCTTTATGGGAAATATATTGTAAAGAAATTAAAATAAAACTGTTAAGAGTGACATTAAATTTCATATTTCTTAAGAAAGGTATCTAATTAATTTATAGGTACCTTTCTTATGAAATTTTATCAGAATTGTACATAAAATACTATAATTTTATGTACATTTATTACATTCTACTGTTATTTGTATTTGCATTCATTTTATTATTAATTTTGATATTTCATTTATGGAAAATGTCGCAACTGAGATTAATATAAAAAATAAGATCATATAAATTTCATAAGATGATACTGATACTTGTATGTACCCTTCTCAGTTGAAATTGAAAAATCAAATTAACTTCTCCACACGTGTTTCGCAAAAGTAAAGGCCTTAACAGCGGAGAACAATGCTTAACTAAAATAACGCAGCTTAATTATATTCTGGTTGGTCTTCCGTATTTTATAATTACAGCTCGATTATAAGCACAAAATTACATTTCTTAATTACTGGGTATCTTCTGATTAGTCAAAATGATACAATTTACAACGCGTTAAAAAAAAGATCTATCTCATAAGGACACTTATGAAAGCTGATGCGGCTTTTAACTAATTTTATAATATTTTAACAACTTAAATGTAAAATCTATTATAATTAATGAAATAACAAATAATTGTATTAAAATTCATTTTTTCATCGAAAAATTTTTTGCTTTCAGAAAATATTGTCCATATTCATAAAAACAACTAAAAGCAAATAAAAGCATTTGAAATTAAATAATATGTTTTGTTTATTGAGTTTTGTATGTTACAATTAAGAGCTGATTTTCAGGTACTACGTATCCAATTAAAAACAAAAAAAAAATGATTTGCATTCCTCAAAGCCCTGTGCTTTTAATTATTGTAATCACTAAAACCGATGCGATCGAATTTCTAGCGTTTTCATAAAATTAGTTATGGGGGTAATAAATATTTTTAAAAAATATTTTACCATGACTTTCATAAAAAAACATATTTATAATAATTTCGATCATCTGTGAATAGTTCCTGAAAGTTTCATTAACATCCGATAATTATTTCTATTTTTGCACGATTTTTCAAATTAATGTGTGTCATACCAAAAAACGTGCTAAAAATTGTCTATGTTATTTACTAGTTCCGCTGATACAAATAGAAAAAAGGTTTTTTTAATCAAAATTTAGAATGTTCTAAAAAGAAGGATAATTTTAAAAAAAATAATTAAAAAAAAACTTTGGTCTTTCCTCTTAATAATAACAACCATTTAGACAATAAAATTTAGTTTTCGGCAAGGTTGGCGTCTTTTTCATCAAGCTATGCTCTTTTTTTAGCGATTTCGTGGAGGTACCTATATTGGTAAGTATATATACTGCTCTCGGAGGTTCGGCGACTAAACCAGTTGCCAGTTCTTGCAAGTGAGGCTGGTTGTTAGCAATCTTTAGGATGAAAAATAAGACATAACAAAGGGCGGAAGAACTACTGATGCGTCAACGGCCAGCTAACTAGAGGTAGTGTCACAATAAATCACAGTAGAGAAGGCGATGGGAAAACAATCCTCTATAAATCCCACGAATTATCATGGCATTTAACAAACAAAATATGAAACCTAACGTCATGAATGAAAGGTGATTAAGTCTAATGGAATTCAAATCTCGCCCAGTAAGCAGCTATATGCAATACAGTTGTCATCTGACCGTCATCTAATGATTTTTATTATAAACGGCGTAAAGGACAAATTCCTTGGGATTGATCCCTCGCCCGGTAAGGGACCGTCATTCAGAGACTTTTCACATGAAACAAAATATAATTATCAGGACATAGAATATTAAGCTACTGTGAAAATACAGAACAGGAAATTGGCAGGTTAAATAGCAATGCGAAATCCGGTGAACAAACAATAGATATTTTGTTATTGACAAACACAGGATCATATATACCACGATTTGGTTGAAACCAGGTTTTGGTTACTACCTGTTTAGTTGCCGTACACCACTGGACCCATTTTTCTCCGAGTTCATTAGGTGTTGCTAGCCCGAAGTTTCCAACTATTTCATTATTAATCTTGTTACCTATTTTGGTATTCAGCTATCTTATGACAATTATAATTTCTTGTGATTTGCAAAGGGCCTTGGCAATGTTTAACGTACTATATTCAGATATAAATTAAATATATCTGAAAAAAAAAAAAACAATATATATAAATATAAAAGGAATAATTTTCTTTTACCAACGCGTTTCGTCCCCTAAGAGACATTATCAAGGTAAATGTATCATTTTATCATTTATCATTACAAAATCCATAAGTGACGAAACGCATTGGTAAAAAAAGTTTTCCTTTTTTCTTTATCCAAGCACACACGAGCGTATTTTGGCATTCAGGTCTCCCGTGACAATTATAATTTTTTGTGATTTGAAAAGGGCCTTGGCAATGTTTAACGTACAATATTCAGATATAAATTAAATATATCTGAAAAAAAAAAACAAACAATATATATAAATATAAAAGGAATAATTTTCTTTTACCAACGCGTTTCGTCCCCTAAGAGACATTATCAAGGTAAATGTATCATTTTATCATTTATCTTTACAAAATCCATAAGTGACGAAACGCATTGGTAAAAAAAGTTTTCCTTTTTTCTTTATCCAAGCACACCCGAGCGTATTTTGGCATTTAGGTCTCCCGTGACATTTATAATTTCTTGCGATTTGCTAAGGGCCTTGGTGTTATTTAGCGCAGAATAGAATTAATCAATTCTTTCGTCTGTATTTTGTGTTGTCCGTGGATACCCATATTTTATGGACATGTTGAAAGGTTTTCCATTCTGTTTAACAACAAGAATTCTTTCAGCTATTTGACAATATCCCTGAACACATTTCTTCGGGTCTTTATCTAGTATCAATCCTACTTCTCTTTCATTTTCACCCGTATCCGCATTTCACACAGTTTATATATATTTTCCTTCCGATTCGCGGCGTACAAATGTTTGTCGTATTAAAATTTGTGTGCTGGCTTTATCCTCTTCAATTTCCTTAGTTTTCCACTAAGTTTATAGATTATTGTTTATTAGAATAATTAAGAATATATTAAGAAAACCTCCTGCATCCCGATATAAAATTAGTTCGGCAGAGATAAAACATAGAAAGTGTTGTAAGGCAAGGATGTGTCTTCTCACCAGACCTATTCAACCCATACAGCGAGGTGATTACGACAGAAACTACCAGGATTCGTTATTAGCGGCAACAATCTTAGCAACGTAAGATATGCAGATGACACTGAGTTGACAGCCGACAGTTATAACAAAGAAGACAGTGAAAGAAAGTTAGAACACGCGATTAAACATCAAGTGCCAGAAGACAAAATGAATACTTGTTAGCAAAAAGATGAGCCCGAAGTGCAAATTACAAATCGGAGATAGCAAAATTGAGCAGGTAAAAAAATTAAATATCTGGAAAGTGTTTAAACAGAGGACGGAAAGTGTGACACTGAAAGCCGAAGGCATATTGGAATGGCCAAGGATGCATCCGAAAATCTTAGGTGGGTACTAGAAATAGGAAATGAAAAAACTAAACTGTTAACTGATATATGACTTCTTATATGGCGGTGAAAGCTGGATTATTCCTCAAAGATGAAGAAGGGACTTGAAGCAACAGAAATGTGGTTCTACAGCAGGACAGTGAGGATAATATGGACCGAACCTGTGAGCAACAACGAAATTTTAGAGGAAAAGGGAACATAGAGGAACCTTAACGTCGGGAAGATACATTTGAGGTTTCTAGAGGGCATAATGAAGAAAGGCAATAAGGACAGAGAAATGCAACGCAAGACATACATAGTGCGCTTGTGTAAATGAGTCGCGGAACAGGGTTTAGGGGAAATAACAAACATATTTATTAAGAGCTGCAAGGGACGGGAAGATGTAGAGAACCGTAATCGCCTACATCCTGATGGGACACGGCACATGCTTTTACATAAATACGTGGAAACTAACTCGAACTCACACAGATAGATAGATAGATAGAGATAGATAGATAGATAGATAGATAGATAGATAAGGAATCGATTGAGATAGATAGATAAAGTGGATACAAAACAACATATTCTTGATCAGTTTGACAATCACACTGCAGCTGTGTCTATACCTTTAAATTCTCCGATATAGAACACTCTTTCCTATATATACAGCCAAGAATATATATATATATATATATATATATATATATATATATATATATATATATATATATATATATATATATTTAAAGATAACTTTATGGTACAAAATTTTATCACTGCCATAAACAGGCAAAATTAGTTTTATTATTACCACTCATGATAATAAAAAGTAAAAATGAAAAACGGGCTAGCTAACCGGTTTCGTACCTCGCTTAACAGAGCTAAATCGAGGCTAATAAAATAAATTATATAAAAAAGAACAATGGACAGCGTACTGGAGGGAGAGAAACCAAAAAAAAAAAAAATTAAATGGTAATTAGTTGGAGGCCAAATATAAAGTCCTGTTTACAAAGAGAAGGCTGTATATATAGAATATAGATGACCTCCAACACTTTTAGGTGGTAATTTGAGTGGGACTTGCTAAGGATGGTAAAAGCGTCCGCACTAAAACTAACAGCACAATTATGGCTATTTATAAGGTGTTCAGCGATGGAAGACCCATATGGTCAGAATGACCGAGAGAGTGTACTTCCGGTTTCGGATTTTCGCTGGGACATGTTTTATTCTAACATCCAGCCTTTGCGTCGTTCTCCCTATGTAGTGCGAACCGCAACTACATTTAAAGGAATAAATTAGTGAACTAGTATGGTGTGGTGGGAGAACATCCTTACGTATAGACGGAAGAACAGGCCTGGCAGAGAAAACAACACGAGTGTTAGCGGCAAAGTAACAGTTTCGAACTGCGGTAGAAACCTGCTTAGCAAACCTATCGCTGATACTACCTAACCAAGGAAGGCGGAGATATACAGGACATCTTTTTACTATAGCGGGTTTCACTTTGTTAATTTCAGCAATTTTATTCTTCCTAATTGCTTGAACAATGCCCAATGGGTAGACATTGTTGCAGAGAGTAGAAGTAATAAACCTGAGTTCATCATCCAACTTGATGTCCGAACAGATCATGAGAGTCCTATGCGTAAGGGTCTTAATTAAATTAATTTTGCGTTTCCTGGGACAAAAAAGAATCCCAACATATATACAAACCAGTAAACGTCGGCTTACGGTACACAGAAGTAATAAAACCTAACGTAGATCTGCAGACGAGTACATCGAGAAAGGGAAAAGATGAATCAACCTCCTTTTCCTGTGTAAATTTCAAGGCCGGATGTATATTGTTAAGGGACGCAAAAAATTGGTCCGCTTTAATCTCGTTATCGAAGAAACAAAAAGTGTCATCAACGTAACGGAAATAAACGTCAGGTTTATCAGATTTTAGTAGTACACTCTCTTTCTGGAACCCAACAAAGATATTTACTAAAAAGGGTCCCAAAGGGGAAACCATCGAAACACCATTAATCTGCCTGTACATGATGCCGTCGAAACTGAACTCAACTGACATAGTGGTGAATTTCATCAGTTCAACAAACACGTCTTCCGGAATAACAGGCGGAGACAATTGATTACGATATAGGGCATCAGCACATATATCCAAAGTTTCAGCAATTGGAACGCAAGTAAATAAACTGGCGATTTCATATGAACACATAAATTTATCCGTAGGCGAATAACACTGCATAAAACGGAAACATTTAAATGAATCTTTAATACAAGCAGAGTTATAGTTCTCCAAAACCTGTTGCAGTGTAGTGGAAAGCCATTTAGCCACGCCATGTTGAGAAGACCCAATCATAGATAGAATAGGACTCAATGGTGTTACAATTTTATGAGTTTTTAGTAAGCCATAGAGACGAGGACGAATGGAGACCGAGGGTCTAATCATATTTGAAATATGAGTGGGCAATTTCCACTTTTTACCCACTTAACTAGACATTTTTGGAACTTGGCCTCAATAGATAATGTAGAATGAAATTTAACTATTGGGCATAACAGGACAAATTTAGAGGAATTCCCAAGAATTTTCATCATCTTGTTAACATAATCATGATAGTCAAGGATGACGACGCCAGAAGCTTTGTCGGGTTTCGTAATTTTCAAACCTTTATTATTACGAAGTGTTTCAATTTCCCGAAATTGCTCCTCGTTCCACTCCGATTCATTACAGGAGTACTGGCGCAACAATGTGCTATTTTATTCAACATTGCCTTGAGGTCGCTGACATTGCTAACAGATTCAGGTTGGAGTTTAGCTAGCTGCACAAACAAAACCTCAAACTCCGAATACACCTCCTCTTGCTTAATACGTGAGGGGGGAATGCAAAAATCCAGTCCGTGCGAGAGGATTGATAGTTGGAGCTCAGAAAACTCGTATGAAGAGAGATTCAAGACATTCTGACCAATACTAGGGTTAGCAGAACACCCAAAACTTTCGATATATAAAATGTTGCAACTTATTCTGATGTTTAATCGTAAGTCGAGAACGACTACGTTCGTGAATAAGTGCTACATAACGGACAAAATGAATCCTATCAAAATAGAAAAGTCTGCCCATTGTAATACGCCATAATTTATAATATTTCCTTGCAGTAGATATAGGTATTGATTCAATGTAGCGTTCCACCTCAGTTCAGTGGAAAACCTACTTATAATAATATAATATATAAATTTAATTGTTTTATTACCTTACAACCAGAAGAACGGTTTTCGGCCAGTCCAAGATGTGTTCAGACGATGAGGACTACACAGAAAAGACGAGGATTAAAAGGTTTAACATTGGAAGAAGCATTCATTCATTCATTTGAATAACATGCGGTCACAAGGCACGAAAAACGTTTAGCAATTTTCGAAGCGCGGCTTGGATGTGGCAAAAGGCTGAAAGTAAGGGGCACCCAGTTAGGATCGAACTCAATACTCAGTCGTAATTGATCTAGCAAAACAAGCCTTCTAACCATTGCACCGCCTCTAGGTTCCGATTGTTCTTTCTAAGCGTAGCATAGATATGGCACAAGGTCGAAAGCATGAAGCACCCACTGAGGACCGAACTCACTACTCAGTCGTCATTGATCTAGCAAGACAGGTTTTCTAACCATTACACCACATCAAGGTGCCCAACACGTATAGCGATATATATGACGTTTGCGGCCTTTTCTCTCTTTATTATATATATATACAGAGAGAGAGAGAGAGAGAGAGAGAGAGAGAGAGAGAGAGAGAGAGAGAGAGAGAGAGAGAGAGAGAGAGAGAGAGAGGTGGGGAAAAAGGATTATGTTTATATGTATATGAGTGTTTGTGTCTCTGGTATATATTACGGATTCTATACATTTATTCTCTATATACATATATATTGCATCTTCATATGTTTTCAATAAACTCTACATGTTTTTCAGTTTTGATTGATTGCAAACGATGTCTCTCTGTGTGGTGACAGCTTTTTTTGTTTTTGTATTTTCTTACATCGCGTTTTTCGTTTTATGTTTATTTATCAAAATTCATCCCTGGAATATTCTTGAAGATCCAATAGAATATTTGTAAACACGTCACACAAATTCTCTAAAAAGTAATCGCAAAACTGTACATCGTTTGTCTAAAAATAAAAAAAAAATAAAAAATAAGTCGTTGACAGTGTCAAAAAATATCAAGAACTTAACATGACTTTTAAAGTATAGAATTTTCTTGCCTTAAAAAGACGAAAATAGCCGAGAAAACAGATTAACAAACGAAAATATCTTCTCAATATCGACAGGAGTAACTCTTCAACAAAATGTTCGGCATTCCTGTGTAATTTTCCCGCCAAATCTACATGGGAACATAGGACATTTCAATGGAATTGGTTCGTGCCTTGCATTTCATTTTTCGGTTTATCTTCTTACTAAGCAGGGGTTGAAAATTCTTTAGAGTTTGTAATTTTTACTATGCTGATTTTGATACAAAACTGAGTCTGCTTTAGGATTACAAAAAACTCTTAAATTCTAAGGGTTCATACAATATGGAAAATAAATTAAATAAAAAAATTATCCAGTAATAATAGAGAATGATATTGCATTCAAAACACTACTGTTATTTTCAGAGATTCTAAATATCGAAAGTGACAGAGATAAATAGGCAGTATATATATATATATATATATATATTATATATATATATATATATATATATATATATATATATATATATATATAATATATATATATATATATATATATATATATATATATATATATATATATATATATAAGTTCCAAAGTTTTGCATTTTATACGTGGTACAGAAAGTGAGAGCTGATATTTATTAGAAATGTTATTATCACAAATACATAAAAAATATTTTCTGTCTAAATTTTGCTCTCATCAATATATCCTTCATTAGCTTTAATAAATGCACCATATATTCTTGGAATTAGTTGCAAAAGTTTCTTCAATTATAAGTTTGGTAATTGATTCCATTCTTTATCAGTCTCGATAACTAATTTTTTATATTTTTTCACTCTTCATCAAATTTATCCTATTCAAATTCTTGGGGTTCCTTCAAACTTTGAATTGTATATATATATATATATATATATATATATATATATATATATATATTTAGATAAAAAACAGACCACTTTAAGGTTCCATGTAATAAATTATTTCACCATAGCCCTTTTAAAAGGACTGCGGATCATCTGACTTTACTTCCAAACAAAAAATGAAAATAAAATTTACACATTTTTGACGGGCCGTATTAAACATATGTAAATTAACGAAGTGAGGAAGTGAGGGGGGAGAGAGAAGACATGAGTGAATTAGCAGATATGGACACATTTAAACGGTTATAAATGCTTTCACCCCAGCCCTTTAAGTTTACCCATAGGGATTACTTAGTTTTAATGAGCTCTCTGGATTTACCCTCCTTAGGTTTACCCAAACTGATTAACTAGATTTTCATAAACTATATATATATATATATATATATATATATATATATATATATATATATAGACCACTTTAGTACCATTACAATAATTTATTTCATCAAAATCTTGATTTCGGATCATCAGGTAACACTTCCAACAATGTTTCCTCTCATTTCATTGTTGGAAGTGTTACCTGATGATCCGAAATCCTTTAAAAAGGATTTTGGTGAAATAAATTATTGTAATGGTACCTTAAAGTGGTCTGTTTTTCATTAAATATTGGCTTTGTTCTTCACATTGAGCTCTCAGGATTTCATCCTCCAATTCGGTTTACCAAGTTCTTCATAACTTAACTCTATATATATATATATATATATATATATAAAATAAATCATAAAGAGCCAGGAAATACCTACCTTGGTTTCACCTAAATCGATCATCAGAGTAAGCTGGCTAAAGAGGAAATGACACGGTACATATTTATTGATAAAACCAACGCTAAAAACTAAAACTGTCGTTGGATCAATTCGAAGTTTATATCAGCTAATTTATATTTATATTCTATTAATATAAATTTTATACTAACTTCACATACATGTTTGAATAGACGACCCAGATTTTAGTTAAAGTGAAATTAATGGCTATAGAACGAGTGATATTCTAAAGTAGCATTTTAATCTTCCTGATGGTAATGCATAACTTTTGTCCTATAAGAGAAAACATTGAGATAGCATTTGAAATTAGGGTGCGTCTAAAGCAGAGAGAAATCACTGAAATGCACAATGAGATAAAAATTTCAAATTGACACTCATTTCCACTGAATATTTAGGTTGCCCAACTAAAAGTGAGCAAATTTAAAAATTTGTTAGATTAATTTGTTGGTGACATCAATTCGTGTTCCAAAATGTAAATGCAATGTCAATCGCTAACTACTGTCCTTTTGATTACTCTTCTTCTGTACTCGCTCCTAATGTTTCCTTTTCTAATACTTCCACACCCAGTAACCCCCTTGTGTTTTAGTTGCTTTATTGTCTTACTTGGAGTGAACTCGATTAAATTGAAGAAAGAAGTCTATTAATTGTTATCGTACTTGCTCGTATTAATCAGCGTTTCCTTCCAACGCTTTTGTCTTTGGTAGTATGGAAGGATGACAGTTATATCAATCACATTTTATCTAGCTATATATACAAACTGTATGTTGTTTCTGTCGGAAGTGTTCAGATAAAGTTTTTGTTACTTATTGCATTTATATTTGTTTCTGATTTTGTATCTCCAATCAAAAGGCCTTATGATGGATCTTTTTTCTTTTAAGAATTTGAAAGTTTATTTGTTTGGAGCTATTTTTATTCATTGATCAGAGAGAGCGCTTTTTGATTTTTTTTATAGATAATAATCTAGAGTCTAGATTCTAGACATTGCTGAACAAGTAAGGGCAACAGATGACATAGATAGGGCCAGATAGATACTTAGATAGATAAACAATGGTTGATGGATACAAAAATGCATAGATTGATTCTACTTATTTTCCTCATAAATGATGTACTTGATGGATTATATTGAGTTGGTGCATAATTATCAGGCGATTTGGCAGGCGAGTTTTCTGTGAATAAAAATTGCTGTTTTGCTGACTTTTTAAATAAAAATATTATTTTATTTTCAGATTATAAAAATGTCCATAAATCATACGCTCCATAATAATCATTTAAAAATGTTATTTTTGAATTGTTTTTTTCCTTTTTACATAATAAATATGAAATGGACAAAGTCCGGCAATTATTTTAAGTCATTTTTATGTTTATACATTATTTTTTTTATAGATACACATATTTAAGTAAATGATCTGTTTATAATAAACAGTATTAACGACATTTACCGGCCTGACTGTTTAAGAAACTGTCAATCAAAATATGCGTCCTCCGACGGGAATCGAGCCAGTTTTCTCACGTATATTCATATCTGATCGATGCGTATTCAAATGTAAAGAAATGACGTCGCACATTATGAAATGGATTTACTTAAATATTTGTATCTATAAAAAGAATGTATAAACATAAAAATGTCTTAAAATAATTGTCGGACTTTGTCCTTTTCAATAATGTGTGAGGTCATTTGTTTACATTTGGATACGTATCGAGCATATATGAATGTACGTGAGAAATTCATGAAAAATTGTAGTTTAAAACAGTAAAATCGACCTTGCTGACCGAAACGCTCCGCTGTGGCTAAATCGGTAAAAGCACGTCAGGCCAAATGACGGTTCCGTATAGGATAAAGGTTTGATTCCTGTCCGAGGACGCATATTTTCTATGACAATTTCTCGGACATTCAGGACGGTAAATGTTGTTAATACTGTTTATTATAAACAGCGCATTTACTTAAATATTTGTATCTATAAAAAAGAATGTATCAACATAAAATTGTCCTAAAATAATAAGTATTATTTTAAAAAACGCCTGGTAATTATGCACCAAATCTATTTATTGATTGAAATAGAAGAATCCGTGTTGTAAGAATAAACAAATAACTATCAAGCCAATTATTCTGAGACTCTTAAATATTTAACACCCAACATATGTACAATGTGTATTAAACCTCACAATATTAAGTACATATTGACCAGCAAGCAGACGAAATTAATGTCTGTAGCGAGGAGACATGACAGAATAGATTTTTCATTTTATTTACAACATTCCAAAGTTGAAAACTTACTTGGCATTGATTTCTTGAGTAATTTCGTTTTTATACATATATTTATAATAACAATACATCGTTCAAGTTTTAAAGACGATAAGTTTCGTGAAAGTATATAATTTTAGATATATCATGTATAAACTCATACTGACAGGAATATTTTCATCTATGCCTGTGTATATGTGTGTAAGTTTAATATATGTCTTGGAAATTTCAAATTTATGTGGTTAACCAAATTCTGAAAAAATATATATATATCAAATTTTAAATATCACTTATCAATATTTATATGCAGTACACGCACAAACACATTCGAATATATACATATATATATGTGTGTGTGTGTGTGCGTCTGTGTATATATGTCTGTACACACACACACACATATATATATATAAATATACATATATATACACATGTTTATATATATGCATATGAATACATATAAATATATTTATTCTGTATACGTCTCACTAATTATTATGTATATATATATACACGCACACACACACACACACACACACACACACACACACACATATATATATATATATATATATATATATATATATATATATATATATAAAAACACGGAAAACGATTTTATCTTGTTTTCATTACTCTCTTCCGCTTTCTGCCTGTTCCTCTCGTAATTTTCATACGTGCACACACACAAAAGAATATATATATATATATATATATATATATATATATATATATATATATATATATAAAATATATATCTATATATATATATATATATATATGTAAGTGTGTGTGTGTGTGTTTTTGTGCATATATATATATGTGTGTGTGTGTGTATGCATGTATGTATGCATGCTTATATGTGTGTGTCTACGAATATAGGCAGAGTATGTTTTCGGGCATGAGTTTAATGCTGTCAAGAATTTGATAATAGCCCAATCTGTACACACCGACTGACACGGGTCTAAAACGTACACACACAAAGTCACATGTATACGTGCACATACACACGCACACGCACAAACAAACACACACATACATGCACACGCATACGCACACACATTGCTTGATTATCGAATTCTTGTCAGTATCGCTTCGTTATCAGAATTCCTATTTCGAAGACCTATCTCCATAATAATTATATTTTTTGCCTCCGGCAGAGAACTGAAGATAGAAATCAGATGCTCTGTTACTCAGTAAAAAAAAAAAATCACTTTACAAGTGAAATATTGAAACCTGATAGATACAAGAAAAATCCTTTGCTTTAGAAGTTATCTTCCGCACTGACAAGAAGCAAAGCGAAACGTGCATCAGTTTCTTTCATGACATTCTTCATTGCTCTGTCTACTTACCATAGAGAAATTACTGGTAAGGCTATATGGCTTAATATTTACTTGAGCTACGCATTCAGCCTTGCACTTGACAACTCATTATAGAGAATTTGAAACATTATCAAAGTGTAATTTTTCTATCCCCAATTACAAGGTTCTCGAAAAAAAAATTCAAAGACGGTTACGGAATGTGATCCGTCCTTCTAGGCATCTCGACTTCAGTCACTTTCTCACAGACGTGATGTGGCTTCTCTCTGTCTTTTCATGGCAACTGCTCTGACAATCTGTTGTCAATGGTTTCTCGACTCCATCAATTTAAAGCGTGCTATTAGTTTGGCCTCTCGGCCTCTCCATTTTACTGGTGAAAAAGTTAAATGCACCCGCTTCTTCTACTCTAACAGCTACTTCTCTCGTACTTACTTGACGTATAAAGTGGCAGCTGGCATAGCGGAACGTTTTAAAAAGCTGTTCTTGCTCTGATGCTTTACATATACAATGGCAAATGGTGTTTCACGATCATGGCGGTATGCCAGACTTAAATAAAGCAACTACAGCCTTCAGGATCTTGGAACGGCAAAAATTGCAATATGAGCACTGGTAAAACATATTTGCTGAAGAAATTAAATTTATAGCACCCAGATATTCATAGATAGATTTCCCCAAGGACACATGGCACAGTGGATAAAGGTGTTAGTTAGATGCAGTGACAGAACTCAAAGAGTGTTCAAGGCGGTGGAGAACTTGGAGAGGGGAATTAACAGGAGATAACTGATAACTGACATCTATTAAACATGGCACGTGGAACTAGAACAGTCTATCCCAGTGAGCGAAATAAAAGGTTCATTTCGACATTTCAACCACCTGAGGAAGTCCGGAGCATACAACGGCCGAAACTTTCTGATAAATATAGCAACAAAGATGAGGACACTAGTCCGAATAATGTAAATAGTGCAAATTATTAGGAACAAAACTAATAATTCTGTTATTATTTACTTTTTTTCATATATTTACAGTGAAACATAAACCAGTGCACATGAGAGTACTTCATATATCCATTCCACGAAGTCGTTCCTTGCAGATTGACGACAGATTCTCGATTGGTGTTATATCAGGAGAGATTCCCTGCCAGTCTATAGTACCTTGATTTGCTCACTGGTAGGGCATGCTTGTGGGTTCGTGCAGCGTTACAATATTCGTAAGCTTCCTTTGAGTAATGTCCATTGCAGACACTTGTCGTAGGACAACTAATCGCCAGTCGAGAAAAATGAAAATTTGATGCAATCATGGATGACGCAATAATTCCCAAGGCCAAACAAATTTCATCATACACCCCGAAAACAGATTCATATTACTTCACACCACTGCAAATGAGCTAATCTGAAGAAAAAATTGAAATCAATTACACCTTGTCATACCAGTGGGTATAAAACTGGCCGTGTGGCGAAAGAAAGGAAGCTAAAGAGGATGTTGGAATTAATTTGCACAAGACTAAATATTTACGAAATATGCATGACACCTGTAACGTTATTTATGGAATTCTGTAGATTTCATACGCTAAAATGTGCTGTTTTAGAGACCCGTGACCCAGTGAAGGATAACATTAGTAACTAATGTTTTACAGTATGCTATTGGTTTATGGTTAGAAAGGAAGGATTGATCTTCCTATATATCATATTGCCAGATTAAGCTATCAAACATTTTGTACAAATTACACACTTCTATTTTTCTCTCTTTCTCTCCCATTCTCTTTGTGAAATAAGGAACAGCGATATAATTCATACATGCTGTCATATATAGTCTGGTGCCCCCACAGTAAGTCTCGAGATCCTTGACAAAATCCAGAGACGGATATGCAATGTGATAGGCCCTGATCTGGCATGTAGTTTACAGTCGCTTTCTCATAGATGCTGTGACTTCTCTCTGTCTTTTCTATACGTATTTTTACGGTAACTGTTCCGACGAGTTGCTTTCTCTGTTTCCCAGACTGAACGAATTTAAGCGAGCAACTCGTTTGGAATCTCGATGCCACCCTTTCACTGTCGTGACGGTTAAATGTAACCGCCTCTTCTAATCAAGCAGGTTATTCTCTCGCATTTTCCGTCTGTGGAATTCTCCTATTACTTGCTTAATGACAACTATAATCTTCAAATAATCAAATGTAATGTCAGTCGACATCTTCTGATACCTTGATATTGTTCACCGTCCTTCTCTTTATCCTCTCTCCAAACACGTCTCTTTAATTTTGCTCTCTACCCTCTGTAAACCCTTACCCTGCTATTGACACTCCCGCCTTACTTGGGGGTGCTTTGGGATATATATATATATATATATATATATATATATATATATATATATATATATATATATTTTACCCAGAAGACTGCCCATTAGAAAATAAATGTTGTATTAATTCTGTGGTATACCAATGTACTATTTCATCCACAGAGAGCCCTAGCACTAATATGATATACATTGGGTCCACGAAGAATAATTTTAAAGATAGATGGAGGCAGCATAAGTGCTCCTTTAATAATATAAACAAACGAAATCAGACTTCACTATCAAAATATTTTTGGCACCTGAAGGAAACAAATAAGACACCAAAAGTTAAATGGAAAATTATTGACAAGGCTAGAATATGTAAAGCTTGGGATGACCCATGCCCTTTTTGTGCCTCCATGAAAATTGCACATCATTATACTTCTAAATAATAATCTATTAAATAATAGACACGAGTTAACGGTTTTTTGTAGGCATCATCAGATTTTTGGTTTGAATTATTAGATAAAAAAATTTATATAACTTGTTTAACAAATAGCCCAATCATCAGATTCATAGTAGGAATAATTAACTACAAACATGCATACTACATAACACACTTCATAATCCATAGCATAAATTAGTAGTTTAAATACCTTACATATAAGATAACCCTTTATGAAGTCGTCAAAAAACAAACGTTACGAAAGTTTTTTTTTTTTTATATGCACAATTCCTTTCATAATAAAATAAAATAAAATAAATAAATAAATCTCCATAGACAAGCAAACCAGACGATGGCCAATACATCTTCCGTTTCATTTTGACACCCCACCTTTCCCCGACTTGACACCTTGAAAGTATCTCTATACCGCCACTTAATATAAACACCCTACACTCGCCTACCCAATTTAGAAAATTCACCATAGCTGTTACCATGGGGATTTTGATTTCAATTTTAAAACAAGTAAATTTCAGATATACGTTATTCCAACAAAAATTTCGCTTGAGGATGGAACGGAGCCCATTTTACTTTCAACTCAATTTAATTTAAAGGATTATATATTGAAGTTTTCGGCTCTAGTTTTGAAACATGAGACCTCTTATGTAGCGATTTGGAATCATATTTTTAAATAAATAATTATATATATATATATATATATATATATATATATATATATATATATAGCAGGTTTTTAACAAATTATTATATTTTTAGAAAATTTGTTATAAATTTTTAAATTAGTTTCTTTATTTTCATAATCACATGAGCTTTTTTTTTTTGTAATTACATCGGGTATGATTGATTACGTAAAATAACTACATGAATTGAACAGACAACTTATGAATATATTCCGTCTTGTAAATTTTATTCTCTGTTGCTTGTCATGTGTGAATCTCCTCTTTTAATTTTCCTTTTCTTTCCTTTCTTTCTATGTCCCTCTTTTCTCTTTATTTTACTTGTCACGTCCGTTGAAAAGAAGTCAACACGTCGCCATTTTCTCTACAATTGTTACCCTCCCTTTCACTATCTTACTCTCCCTCCTCTATATCTCTCTCTAGACATACCTATCTCACTCTCTTTCTCTCTCTTTCCCTTCGCCTATATTAAAACCTTATTTTAAAAATCATCTTATGTTTGATAATTTTTTTCGCTTGTGCCTCGATAAATATTACATCCATTTATTGCTGTAAAATTGTTTGGTCTGATGATACGAAATCGATTATTTGATCTCGTGAAATAAACTATTACCATGCATTTCTAAAGTTTCCGCTTTCATCATTATATATATATATATATATATATATATATATACATATATATTTATATATATATATAAGAAGATAATGAGACCAATTGAAGAACCTATAAACGACGCGTTTCGCCGAAGACGATCTGCTGCTTCTAGTTTCTTCAGTTTAGAATGAAAGACAAAGCTGTATGCAAGAAACATGAGATTAAGCGGGTGGCATAAATCAAATTACCTTACCCAATGCTATGACCAGAAATCAGAAGGTGTATGTTTTTTATTTGTTTTTTTTTTAAGCATTACGACCCAAGCAAGGCGTGAAGCCACTAGGATGCAGGGGGTTGCGGAAGATTTGGAGCGAGAGCAGATAGGAGTGATAGAAGAAAGGTTGAGGAGAAGGATAGTGGGTAGATCAAGGTAACTGGAGGTGTCGATTGACATTAAATTTGAATAGTTGGAGATTATAGCTTTCAGGGAAACAGTAATTGGAAAAGGTGTTCCACTGGCGAGAGGTGCGAGGTATGAAGCTATTGGAGTAGAAGAGACGGCTACATTTAAAAATTTCTATAGTGTAAGGGTGAGAACGCGATGCCAGCCGCGTGGGGCGCTTGAATTCATGGAGTCTGGGAACCAGTGAAAGCAGCTCATCGGAGCAATTACCATGAAAGTATTTGTAGAAAAGACCGAGAGAGGCGACGGCGCGTCTGTGAGAGAGTGACCGCAGACGAGACGCCAGATCAGGGCCAATTATATTACATATCCGTCTCTGGATCTTGTCAAGAACTCCGAGGTAAACGGAAGGTGCCCCAGATCATATATGGCAGCAATACTCCATGCAAGGGCGAATGGTTATTTTGTATATTTGAAGTATCGATTCAGGGGAGAAAAATTTCCTGGCGCGGCACAGAGAGCCAACTTTCCTCGCGGTGGAAGAAGCAATTGACTCAATGTATTTGTTCCATCTCAGGTCAGCAGTCAGCGTGAGACCAAGCAGCCGCAGGGAGTTGCTCTCAGGAAGTTGACTATCAGACATTTTAATGGGGGGCAGGGAAGGATCTCTATGGTGGTTAATGGAGAGTAATTTAGTTTTCGAGGGGTTAAAGTTGACCAGCCAATTCTTGCCCCAGTTAACAACCGATTTGAGGTCGATTTCAAGACGCACGGCCAGGTTAGTTTTGTCGCCGACACTAGATTTGTTTTTGAGGCTGGAGTAAATTGTAGTGTCGTCTGCATAGATGCCAACTTGGGAATCTATGGCGTCAGGAAGGTCATTGATGAAAATAAGGAAAAGAGTGGGGCCAAGGATGGAGCCTTGGGGAACACCTGCGTTCGTGGGATAGGAACTGGATGAGAATCCGTTGAGAACGACCTTCAATTCACGGTTTGATAGGAATGATTGTATTAGATCAAACAGTAATACCATAACCCTGGAGCTTACGAAGAAGGCCGGCGTGCCAAAACCTATCGAATGCTTTGGAGATGTCTAGGGCCACGGCACGAGCCTCACCGTTATTTTGAAGGGCTTGGTAGACGGTTTCAGTGATGGCCGTAAGCACATCATCTGTAGATCGGGCGTAGCGGAAACCATATTGCTTGTCTGAGAGCAGATTAAGGGATGTAAGGCGATTAACCACTTCGGCATTGATTAGGGCTTCGAAGACTTTGCCGAAGAGGGGTAGGAGACTAATAGGACGGTAATTAGAGGGGTCAGAGGGGTCTCCAGAGTTCTTCAACACAGGGACAATTGATGAGGACTTCCTGCAGACAGGAAAACAGGATTGCTTGAGGCAGTAATTATACAGTTTAGAGAGGGCGGGTGCTAGCTCAGGCGCGCATATCTTCAAGACAATGGCTGGTATGCCATCTCCACCACTAGCCTTGTGGGGGTCTAAGTTGGAGATAATGCCCTGTACCACGGACGGGGTTATGTGTAAGCCGCTCAGTAAGGCCTCCGTTCTAGGAGGGAAGTCTGGTATGGGTACACCGTTGGAGTCGAGCGTTGAATTAAATGAGAATTTCCGAGCAAAGCATTCAGCCTTGTCGGTAGAGGAGGTCAAGACCTCGAACTGGTTGAATAAAGGAGGTATGGAGGGTTTTCTATTGTTCAGGACACTCTTGCAGACTCGCCAATAATCTTTGGAGCCAAATTTGTGAGATGCAATACGTTCCTTCATCAGAGCAGCAAATATTGACTTAGCTTCGTTGAGGACACGCTTACACTAGTTACGGGCAGAGACAAAGAGACGTCTATTGCAGTCCGACATGTCGCTACGGAATCGGTGAAAGAAGTGATTCCTATGGGCGATGGCGGCTGAGCAAGCGGCGGAGAACCAGGGGGAGGAGCGCGACTTGACCTTAAATTTCCTTAAGGGGATGAAAGCGTCGATTCCAGCCTTAACCCAGGATGAGACCTCGGAAGCACATTCTTGGACAGGGAGTGTAAAGACAACATCCCAGGGGACATCGCGGAGGAAGTCACGGAACGAGTCCCAATCCGCTCGTTGATAGTAGAACGAGGTTCTAGTGATGGGAGGTTCTTTGCGGGGTGTGAAGTTGAAGGAAATGTTGACAGATACCACGGCGTGATCGGAGTTACCAAGTAGGCAGAGCTGTGTGGCGCTACAAAATTCGGGGATGGAGGTAAAACACACATCGAGAAGAGAGGCCTTACCTGCCAGGTTGAGGGCAAAACGCGTGGGGAAGTCAACTATCTGCGTGAGGGATTGAGAAATTGAGAAATTAAGTGTTTGAATGCCAGCCCGGTCAGTAGTAGCATTCTCGAGCCACTCGGTGTGATGGGCGTTAAAGTCACCAAACAGGAATATGTGAGCAAACGGGTGGAGAGAGAGGGCATTGTCTATGCTGTCAGATATGCTATCTAGTATCCCACAGTCTTGAGAGGATGGAGAGCGATAGAGGAAGAAGAGATAGCTTACGGCATTGAGGAGAGATAGTCGGAGACACATGTACGAAAGGTCTGGCGATTCGAGAGACTACTCTCTGGCCAGGAGGAGATGGTCCTTGACATAGACACCAAGGCCGTGCATGTGGGTTAGAGAGTCTTTCCTGAGGAGAGGAAGGTAGCCGGGGATCGAGAGATCAGAGGAGGGAATAGACGAGACAAGGTTTGTCTCACACAGAGCCAGTATATCCGGGAAGTTTGCAGTAAGTAAAGATTTGTTCTAATGCCACGGATGTTGGGGAATGAAATGTTGAGGGGCTGGTTTAGGTTTACTTTTTTGGTTCATTTGAGTCTTCATGTTGAGTAATTGTTGGAAGTTGAGAAGGCCTGAAGTAAGAGAAGCAGATGGTTATCGACCGCAACATGAGCAGAGAGGAGTTGGCACAGCCTGCATCATAATGTGGCCTCAGGGTTGCCCACCGGAGGTGACTTCAGGGACACCGTTCCATGCGCGTCATGGCACTACAAACACCCCGGTATTATACAACTGTTGATCAGAGCGGCCGCTCAAGACGCTACGCAAGAGTTAGGGCTCCTAACTACCAGTCGGAAACAGCAACCAGTGAACTGTCAACCGTGTACCCTCAAAATGAAGAGGCAATGCCACAGACTGCGCACGTCACGGGAGAAACACAACAGTACTAGTACAGAGGCCAGAGAGAGAGAGAGAAAGTACCGGGAACCCCATCTTAGACAGGAAACAAGGTGTGAGCCTCTACGCATGTCCAGGGGAAGGGGGAGGAGTGTTGACCGGGCGGTAGGAGGGTCTACCTACTCCTATTAAATATAACACACATAATAGTGACAAAAGACAAACAGAGGGATAAGGGCGGGGAAGTAGTTGACAGTGCCCAGGCTGACGCTAGTTGTATGTTCAGGGGGATAGGATGGAATTTATTAGTTTTTTATACTTACACAACACTAAGTTTTAACTTAGTATAAGTCCCATTCTTCTATTCTAAAGAAAAAAAGGAAAAAATATGATCATCCACCTTTTTGTGGATATGGCATAAGTGCTAGCTCACTAGTAGCAGAGGTTGATATTGGTAGTCCGCAAGCATTTTGATGATCTCCAGTGGGTGTTCCACGTCAGTACATTTTATCAAGCGAAAGACAAGGCCACCGGGCCAAAAGAATACTGAAGGCATGCTTACGCCTGGCGGAGAGACATTTTTCCCTTTTTTTAGAGGTGGTGGGGGTGGATTTTCAACTACACAAACATGGTGTTATAAGTTAGGTTAGAACAAGTATCAATGTTAAATTAGTCGCAAAGAGGCGGGGGGAGAGACCAAGCTAGAATAGATAAATAAAATAGATACATAAACGTTGGATTATATATATATATATATATATATATATATATATATAGGAGTGATGCTTTTGGATGCGTCTCTGGTAGAATGAATTTATACTCACACATAGCAGAAAGTTAATGTCCGTTTCGATTCTGGTGGAATATTATTATTATTATATTTTTATACCTATGTTATAACTATGACAGTGTACAAAATCAGATGATACGATTTGTAAATAAAAAAAAAAAAAAAAAAAAACTATACAAACTGATATCTGGGAAAATGAATGAAAAAAGAAATGACTAAAAACATCCGTACTGTTTGAAAATAATCAACCAATGTCTAGTCTAAATTAGCACCTACAGAGTTACCTAACCTGATACATAAAAGTGCTCAATACACTAAGTAGAGCAAAATTAGAATACCTAAAGAGGGAGAAGCTATCAATCTAGTTTTCATCTTCTGGATCATGACGATAATTCTGAATAAAGTGGGTTGGCCCAAATGACATTTTATTGATTAAACGGACACCAGGAAGATTAAAAAATTAGCACCATCTTCAGTCAGAATTATCCTGATAAGCCGAAGATACGTTCTGTATCCTTAGGGTATATATATATATATATATATATATATATATATATATATAAAAATATAAAGAAATATAGTCTTAAGGTGTGCTATATTTATGGAATAAAGTGCTCAATATCAGAGATAGAGCGTGTGTAAATATAAAAGTGAACATAGAAGTCAACACACATATAGCATGAAACAGACTGTCGCCTCTAAGTGTTGACTTATATGTTCACTTTTATATATATATATATATATATATATATATATGTGTGTGTGTGTGTGTGTGTGTGTGTGTGTGTGTGTGTGTTAAACTTTTTTTAAATATCACGTAAGTTAGCATTCTCCTCTGCTTAATATAAATAGTTACTTGGTCAGTGATTCTAGATTTTGTATTTAAAAAGTAGTTTTGTGAGGCTTGTGTTCACTTTAGGTCTCTTATCAGTTACTAAGCCTTACGACAACTCTCTCAACTAGTCTAATGGCTGAATCTAATTTGAATATAATAGGATGGCGACCCAAACAGTCTAGACAGCGATCCTAGCTCGCAGAAGCAAAATAATGACGCGATTGGGGTATGGTTTCTATTAACAATAAGATTACGAGGAAAAATTCCTAAAATGCTTAGAGCCTTGACAATCTGTGTCAGCCCTACAGCACTCGATTTTATCGATACTTGATCAGACTACGACTTGGCATTGTCTACGTTAGACGCCATTTTTAAAAAATTCAAACGATATTTTTTTCAAGATATTTACTTGCTAGAAGGAAACAGGAAGCTAACAAAAATCTGGAAGACTTGTTCAAAGGACTTGAAAAACTAACATAAATGTAGGGACGAACCTATGTGAGGGGCTTTTATCTGTGGAACCGCTTCTCCAGCAATACGTGAAAGATTGCTGGAAAATCCAACATTGGATTTACAGACAGCTTACGATCAAACTTCAGCCCTGGATTTAGTACAGAATAAATAATTTTATGTTGACGCTATTTCCTCTCTGGATGTTGCACCCTGTGAAAGAAACCATTTTGGCAAAGACGATAAAATTAATCTCTTAAACCGACTGGAAACAACAATGGCAGCTACGAATTAGATGCTACGGAGTACTAATAGAAAATCCAGTTTATTTTGTGGGGCCGTGCTGCATCATAAGAGAAATAATTGTCCAGCTTTGGAATCTAAATGTTTTCTGAAAAGGGACAATTTGCTAAAGTGTGTCAGTCTCGAATAAGAAATACCATCAGTGCTACTG
>CAHIKZ030001134.1:252500-437500 GCA_903632075.3 Acanthosepion pharaonis
CTAAAATCTCTAATCAACACTGATTTAGTTAAGCATCTGTCCTCGTAGGACATTCTTTTTCCTATCTGTATAAAGTATTACCGATTATTTCTGAAGGAGTATTTCATGCTTTAGACAAGTTTTTTTTCGGATATCTCGAAACAATTTGGCTTGGTTTGGCAATGTAATCTTCTTCACAATTTGAAAGATTATGGCATTTCTGCACACGTTTTTTTATTTGATACAATCTTTCATATGAAATCGCGAAAGGAATGTTGTCTATAATGGCCACGCTTCTAGATCTTTTTGTATGAATGCATGTGTCTCCAGGAGTCTATTCTTGAACATACATGTTCCTAATTTTCATCATCGATTTTTCTGATGTCATCAATTATAATCTTGATATCTATGCTGAAGACAGCTATTGACCTCTTTTAATAGTGAGTTTGATAGCTTCAATAAGCTAAGATTGACAGCTGCTCTAAACATGACCTATTTTCTGTTGTTAACTGAAGCAAAAAAAATGGCTTCCTAATTTTAAGGCCTCCGAAATAAAACGTCCTTCTTCTAATAGTCTGACAGTGCATGTTATCTGATATAATCTTCCAGGAGTATGGCTGATTGTGCTTTCTCGAGATATCGTATTCCACTGACATGAAGAGGAGATATTTTATTGAATCAGTTGCTATATCTAGTGCTAGTAAAGTTCAATTTTCTGTATCTTACGAGGCAATTTTTTCCCGCCAGAATTTATCATACACATTTATGATCTGTCTATATCTCCGAGATTAGGTATTATGGTTACTTATATTATTTACATTATTATGGCCTAGTGGATAATGTCGTTGGTTAGATCCAGTTACTTGACTCAAAGATTTGTGAGTTCAATACCTGGCTAAAACAGCGATGAACTAAAAACTTGGAGAATTGAGATAAAGGGAAATAATTGAAACATCCGTAAAATGCATGGCACGTGGAACTAGTACAATCTACCTCAGTGGACAAAATAAAATGTTTGGTTCGAAATTCTAATCACATGAAGAAGGGCGGAGCGTACAACGGGCAAAATGCTGTGAATATGGCATTGAAGATGAGAATAACAGTCCGAATAATGTAAATAAAGTAAGTACATATGAGTCTGCCATTCATCCTTGCATTTTATATTGCTGTTACATCTTGTCTAGTGCTTCTGCTGTATATTTAGAGATTCTAGATAATATCCAAAGAAGAATCTGCAATGTTATTGGTCCTGACCTAGCATTTCGGCATCAATCACTTCCCAACTCTGGTAGCGTAGCTTTTGTCTGCCTTTTCTATAAATGTTTTCATGGTAATTTATCGGATTAAATTTCCGCTACGTTATCTAGACTATATAAAATTAAGCGTAATACTAAACTGGCACCAAGTTACTTCATTTTACAGTTAAAAAGACTAGATGTAACTGTTGGTTATAGAGTCTCAGGAATATGGTCATGTTTTTAATGCATTTGATACACTATAATAGTCATTATTCCAGTGAATATAATGTATCTCTTAACATTGCAATCTTTATCTTCCATTGAAATTAGAGAGCCAGGCAAAGCGCAGGTTATATACTCAACATTATCTATCAATCTACATGTTAGGCCTGCACCAACATTATTATCTTATATTGATTATTCAAGGTGAATGGACTTGATTCTTTTGCAGCTAATACACACGTAACTGTCTCGGATTTATTTTTATAATCTTCAGAACCCGATGGAATTTACTTTTTTTTACTTAGGCATATTGAAATATACAGTGGGATATTGTCCCATTCTTGGTTTTTCTTTTTGCAATTATTCAAATGTTGTTAACTAGTATTAATTTATTCATGATTTTAACCGCATTTATTTCTTCATTTAAAAAACTACATAGTAAAGATATTTTCTTTAGCAGTTTCTTGTTTTCTTTATAAATGTAGTAATTTTGTTTTAATTTTCTCATAACTGGTTAACATGATTTAAATTTCTCTCATATGTAGTCTCGCCATTAAATCTTAAAATCAATAGTGGTTCTACCGTAGGTCAACGCAAGTTGTATTAAGCTTTTACAAGTATTATTTCTAGATACTGGTCATTTTATAAAGAAACATTTATTTTCTTAACTTGGAATCTATTTTCTCTATTTTATCATCAACCCATTTAATAATATTGAAGTAGCAACTTGCATTGCTTGCAGATTTAAGGACAAACTTCTAGTATTGCATTCAGTACGTAATAATATTATCCAGAACTATTTCCTAAATTTGTCTTGTTCTGGGATTTCTACACAACTGTAGGCATTGACCCGGGCTAGCTCTTTTAACCCTATCAATCATAATGACTTTAGTTTTCACAAGTGTTCCTTTTCTAAAACTGATTTTCCTACATTTGCCTATATCGTAATTGGAATTCTTGTCTGACTTTAGAGAGATCTTTAATGATCAAATGTTACAGCAACAAAGTAGTCCATGTATGACAGATATTTTATATATTTATCAGAGATTTTATAGCTATAAGTAGCGCTATTCAATTTAATAAGGTATTTAATTTAGGAATAAAAACTAGACCAAAACGACAGAAAGTGAATCACTATTGAAAATCCCGCAGGTTTTGCTAAGGTTTCCGGTTTTCAGTATGCCATTCATTTTCGTTTGTTTGAGGTTAATATGCTACAGTTACATATTGTGTCTTAGAAATTGAATTATTTTAGGGAATATTTATAAATCTCTAAATGTTTCTGGATCCAGGTGTGAAACACTCTGTCAAAGACCTTGTGTCACCTGTTCATGACACAATTATATTTCTCTGTTTGGTACTGAAATTGTGAGGCTCATATGTTGATTTATGGCATTTTCTTCTTCTTCTTCTTCTTCTTCTTCTTCTTCTATGAATATAAGTATATATCCATCAATTTTTCTTCTTCGGTGTATATATGTATACATTTCTTCTCTTTTTCTTTATTTTTTTATTTTTTTCTCATTCTTCTTCTTCTTCTTCTTCTTCTTCTTATATATATATATATATATATATATATATATATATATATATATATATATATATATCAAATATGTGGTACAGTTCAATTTATATTACAATGAATCATACAAATAGTAGATTAGTAAAGTTAAAGATGTAAAATGGCGAAATACTTTCGTAAACACAATTTTAAAGTTGCATTAACATATAAATCACTCGATGAATGTTAAGATCCTTGTTTTTAATATTTATAAGCTGTATAAGGTCTTTTTTTTAATACGCAAGTACTTTCAACTGTACATTCAGTCAACCACAGGCATTTTGTTTTTAGTAAAATCCAGGTAGCATCCGAGACGAAAAAATTAACACATTTAAAAAAAAACATATTTCGATTCGCATTTAACATTTGCAACCTGTGCCAACAGGAAAAAAATAGCGATTATGACATTTCCGTGTCCAAAGAAGCTTTCAAACTAGAAATCCGAGGTCTTAAATCCATACTCACATATTAGAAATTTTTTCTTAAGCACATATGAGGCTGGATAAAAAAGTAATTAACACCAACACATTTAGAATATACTTGCTTTTCTTCTCTTCCCCTTCTTCTTCTTCTTCTTCTTCTTCTTCTTCTTCACATCCTCCTCATCCCTTTCTATTATACCCAACGCTTTCTTCTTCCTTATATATATATATATTCCTTTTACTTTCTCATCTTTTCTACGTCTCTATATATGTAGTCCTTATTTTTTCTACTATGTATATATGTCTATATTATTTCTTCCTCTTCTTTACATATCCATGTGTTCGTTCTTTTTCTTCTTCTTCTGCTTCTCTCTCTATATATATATTTAATTTTTTTCTTTACTTCCTACTTCTTTTTCTTTCTTTATATATATATATATATTCCTTCTTTTCTCATTCTTCTATATGTATATATTCCTTCTTCTTCTCCTTCTTCTTCTATGTATATATTCGTTTCTTCTTCTTTCCAATTTTTCTTATTTCCTCTGATACAATCCGTTATTACGTCTTTTACCTGAGACCTGAGGTAAAGGAATGCTTATCTTAAAAATCTCTCGAGCATGCAACACTGACATATTTCTTTAGTACGTGAGCGTTGCAAATAAGTAGAAACATTTTTTTTTATTTGTTTCAGATAGTTATGGGATTGTAGGTATGTATCTTTTTACAGCGAGTCATGATCATATTATTAATGAAATAGTGGGGGGTGTCTAGATATCGCATTCTGGTAATATATATATATATATATATATATATATATATATATATATATATATATATATATATATATATACAGGGTTTTGGCTGGTATTTGGGACATACAGATGCCCAGTTCTACATATTTTGAAAGTTAGTCTGTTCTTTTACTGAGCTGGTTTTATCAGAGTGGATAGCCTTGACTATGATATTTATCATGCTATTATTATTATTATTATTGCGTCAAAGAATTGGGATAAAAAATATACGCCGCCCAATATACCATTATAGCGCTCAATCTGATAAATGTATGTCACGCACATCCCTCAGCCAAATATGAGGGATATGGCGACAGATTTTGAAAAAAAAAAAAAGCAGCGCCAAGCTAGAAACATATAAAAAGAAAAGGCTAACAATCTTCAATCCGAAGACTCGCCGTTTTCTTTTCGGGATGCATGTCCTCGCTTAGGACATAGCAGATGACTCTGATCCACTTGAATTTGGGGATCTGAACATGGCTTTTCCAGAAACACAGGAGAATATCCATATCATAAACCCTATCTTTTTGTTCTTCATTCACTCTGCTTGGTGTGTAAATACATGATATATTTTTTCTCTGCGTGTGACACGTGTAAATATTTAGACAGTATTGTGTGTATGATTTAGCAGCTTGCTATTAGAACAAAGCATGTTTGTCATCCCTTTTCCTTTCAGCCAGTCCATTTTTTCTGTGAAATATGGTGTTGTTATATCATGGATATAATAATGCCCATGTTGAGTAACAAATGGTGATTCTCTCCCTTTCACGATTAGAGCAATTATCATGCTTAATCCTTAAGCTACAGCGGTAGGTTTTACACGCAAAAAGTACACGCAAAAAGTACATGGACTAACCTAGTTCGTAGAGACACTACCGTAAGCCCTGTTTTTGCTTGAGGAAATATGATTCCTCTTTCTTAAACAGTTTGTTGAGGCGTATGTTATGATTTCAACTCTTTTCCGCACAAAATCATTGTTCGTTTTTTGTTTTTGGCATTTTCTATTGAAGCAATGAGTTTTATGGGATACCAAGAACCTATTCTTGACACTGTCAAGTAGAGAAAAGGGCGTGGTTTCGACATATTACAAGACACGATAGCTTGTGAAAGACAATCCTGCACGGTTACGAAGAAGGAGGAAGCCAATGCAAAAAACTGTTTGGTCAATGTCAAAAAATGGACAGCTATGATTGTACCGGAACTGCTGATGGCAACCGCTGGGGAAAAGAATTAATGTGGCCTCTGCATTCGAATCTGCCCTACGCTTACTAAAGTCAAGGCGATGATGATGATGACAATGTTATAATTTCTTTGCGTGGGACACTTGTATATATTTAATTTTATATTGAACCAATGAGTTTGTACAGCAAATGCTGGAACATTTTTTAGGACACAAGGAATCACTTCTCACCACTGTCAAATGGAGAAAAACGGCGACTTTTGGACATATTACATGACACAACATCCTGTACAAGACCATCATGCAAAGCCCCGCTGGAGGTGGACACCAACGCAAAAAACTGATTGGACTATGTCAAAAAAATGGACAGGTATTACTGTACCAGAATTGCTGATGGCTGTTGTTGGCAGACTGTTGTGGAAAACAGTTAGTGTGCCCTCTGCATTCGGACACGCCCTACGATTACTAAAGTCAAGAGAATGATGATTATGATGATGTTATAATTTCGTTGCGTGAGACACTTGTATATATATTATTCCCACTATATTATTATTCATTTATTTATATGTGGTAGTACTAAAAAGAATATTTTATGTTGTAAGGCATAAGATTATGTGAACATATCGAGAGTTTGCCTATCTAGCGAAATCTTCACCTTGAATGGAAATCACACATTAATTTTAATTCTGTAATCTTTTCCATAGTTGTCTGGGGTGTTATACCCCAGGTATACATATGATTTGAATACAGAGCTTGACTTGAATGATTTCCAAACACAACTAGAAATGTCGTTCTCTTCTGCTAGTTAAAACATAGTTTATTTATTTATTGTTTTTTTGTATGCCGATGTGTGTAAAAATAAATGTAACGTACTCAACCAATATTCGAAATCGGTTCCCTGATTTCTCGTTCCGAACCAATATCAAACATGGTTATGTTCCATTTTGCTGAAAATATTTTAAATCCACTAAATATTTTATTTTCAACTATGCCATGCCTGACGAAAATGGGCTCTTAAAATGCCTATTTTCATTACATAAATGACCATTCCCAAGCATAACTGACCATGTCTTTAAGATCTTTTTGGGACATTTTGGATTTAATCTCTAAATTGTATTATTACCAATCTTCTTATCTCAAACGGTTCTTAAATTATTTATCTTATTCTGTTCCAAAATCATTATCTATATTCTGGATGTTTTCCTATGTCTCTCTCTGAGTTTGTTTATTTGAATCGATCATAATGGTTTCATGTCTATCTGTTTTAGAAGTGATGATATGCAAAGCTACATCGGTATTCAATGAAGAGTTTTCGCTGAGGTAGCCTTTTTTAAAAACTTAGATTTAATCATTAACAAGGCTTGAGAGACATTCAAGTCAGAGCGTTACTGAGGTGTATGATATGATTGTAAAAGAGATGGTAGAAAGTGGAAATTATGAGGATAAGTAGGATAGATAACGATTCCCGCGGTTAAACGCGATAGATTCGCAGAGGAGAAAACAGTTTGGGGATGTATCAAAGATAAACAAATTCCTAAAGAAAATGAAAAAATATTGGTTGTCTTCCAATCATTATCTGATAATTTTTTCTATATGGGAAACCATTTCAATTGCTCCTGCTGCTACGGCTGTCCTGTCACTTGTCATTTTGGATTTTCCTAGAATTTTTCATTATTTTATAATTATAATAATAACAACCGGAAATTGTTATATTGTGATCATAACTACTAATGAAGGCATTGTATATGTTTGGTTACTTGTTTAATTTCATGATTATTTAAAGCCAGACAAAAAAAATCATATTTTATGCATTTTTTTGCGCGGGAGATAATGATTTAGTTATACAAGTCTTAATAATTAATCCATAGCCGGACGAAGAAGAGATGGATTCATTCTTTTCCCAATGATATTTTTGCGTAAGTGAATATAACGAACCCAAATGGAATTGGAACACGGCTCTCCGATTTCCAAATCCGAGTCATTATCCATTAGGCGACTCGTACATCGAAGCTTACAGCACCTGGTATTCCCAAACTGTCACTCATCTAGGTAATGGCTAGGCTCGACGTTGCTTAGCTTTGGTGTTCTTAGTGGTTTTAACATGATATGGCCGCTAGCAGAGCTTGAACATCAAGAACGACAAAACAAAAACAACAATAATAATCATAATAATAATAATAACGAAATCGAGACATAAATATTAAATGTCGGATTTTCAAGCACAACCACGATTGTACTAATAATATTAGCAACAGAAAGCTGTAGGAAGTGAAAATTAAGAGAATAAGTCGATGTTTGGCGCTGTTAAACCCAACAGATTGTCTATTTGAATGGTAGATAGAAGATTTCCAATTCATTCTAGAAACTGCAGCAAAATCCAATCTTGAACCAAAAAATAAAAAAATGAAAGACAACAGATCACGTGTTACTTTAATGAATAGGTTGGTATTGTCTATGAAGTTTGCATTTAGGCATTTTGTTCAACAGATATTGGACATACGAATTACTTTTTCTATTCTTTATTATGCTAATAGTTGAAAACATTTTCAATAGAAGATGACAAAAGACAAACCTTATCTGAGAAAAGCTGAAACGTCCCGGAAGATCAGCCAGTCAGTTATGTGCTATTAGTGTTACAAGCTTTGGCGATCATGTATCTTTCGATACATAACTGACGAAGCAGATATTTTCCCCGCAGTAGTTTGCCATTTTTTCCTGCGGTAGACCAGTTGCCGTTTTGCGATTTACTCTAAACTGGGAAGGGGAAAGAATAGGATTCATACCTTTCAATGGGATTAGCATGTAAGTGAACGTAATGGATTCGACTGGAATTCGAACTCGGCACACCGATTCCTCAGTGCGAGCCGCTTTCCATTACTCCAACGTGCCTCCCCAGAAGACCAGTTTATCAATTTTCCTTGAAAAAGTACTAGAGATAATACGAACAAATCTCAATATTTTTAAACAACAATAACCATTTTTGAAATTAACAACGAAGATTCAGACAAAAAACTTGTCAGAAATAAGATAATTCTTTGTTTTTACATAAGGTTTATTTCCTAAAATAAAGGAATACATTTTCTTATTTAAAATGCGTTTATCGTTCATAATATTTTGGTCGAAATTTTTGAACACATTTTTAAATTATATTTTGAGAATACCTCAGTGGAAGACTATTTTTGTATAAGCTTTTATTCACAATTCAATGAAATGCATAACATTTTTAATCTAAAACTGTTTTCAGAATGCTTAAGTAAAAATAACTTTTAGGAGAAGAATCACATTCACTTGAATTGCAAAGATAAATACACTTTTCCCCAAGTTATCCTTAATAATATGAACATGTTTGTGTAAATCAGTGATGCATTTAAACGATGTCGGAAAAGATTTAGTAAAACGTAATCATACTGATTTTTTGGCATGTGATATCCAGGGTGTTAGAATTGGCATTTTTCTATCGAATAGTTTCCTAAGGAAGATTCACAGCCAATTAGGGTTGAGAAAAATTTAATTGGTGCAACATGCCAGTTTATTCTGTATCATGGATTGCCTTCCGATGCTCGCAGTTTCTCTCCTGACAGAAATAATATCTTCCATCAAAACCATTCTGCAAAATGCATATAATTCCAAAACAGTTACAATCTCCGTTAACACAATCTGCATTTCATAACAAATTTGGATTCTGCATGCTTTAGGAAAAGTGGCATTTCTATTTATTTTATTTTGCAGGAATAATTCTACCTTTTCACCAAAACCATTATATTTTTACATTTATTCATATCCTCCCACGCCGGGAATCTATTCAACAAATGTCAGTTCTTGGAGGTGTGTAGACATGTAAAAAGTATCGCATGTCGAAAATGAATTCGAGTTTCGTCTAAAGCTGCATATACAACATGAACTAATCTTATTGGAAAGGCATGAATGCGTTTCTCTCTACATCTAACCTACAAATATAGAGACAATATTACTTGGCTTGGCTTTTGTTTGATGGTTAAATAAATGTATGAGTGAGAACTAGGCGAGAATAGTTGCCCCAAAATGACATCGCTGTAAAATTTTGTTTCAATCCTTAGTCTAGATCGAGGATAGCGTACACACATCATTTCCATAGTAATAATAAAATTCGATTCCATTAGAAAAGGCATTTAAAAATGTTTCTATATAACTATTTTGAAATTAACAACGAAGACTGAGACAACAAACTTGAATAGCATTCATTAATTTACACTTAATTTCCAATGATAAAAAAAAATCATGAAATATCGCCCGTTTTAATAAATGATAAATTAATTACGTTATGTTGACACTGTCTTCAAGAAACACAATCTTAAACTATGTCTGTCGGCAATAAATATTTGTAGTCTTTTATTTCGTTTGTCGACAATCTAAAATTTGTGTTAAGAGTTATAACAGAAATGATATCCAAATATGAAGTCAGATGAAATATAAATGTCCTCTTTGATCTGTTGTCAAGAGAACGTCTGGCAAATACAGATTCGGGCAGTGGAAAGTGTATGACTATCAGATTTTCCTTACAGACACAGAAGAATTGAGTATAGTACAATACCATGTCGCTGTATTTAATTTGATTTATACAAACTTGAAGGGCATACATTAATTTCCTATTAATTTCGGAGATATGCCCAAACCTAGCCGACAGAGAATGGCTTTAAAATCGTTTTCTGCTTTTTACATTGATATATATCTAGCAGTGGACATTAATATTTAATACAACCAAAACTATAAAACGTTATGCACCAAAAATGAATGTGGTCTAACGTCTTGATATAAACTATTCTATACTTGTTCATTTTTGCACAAACTGAGTTAGGAGTTAGGAGGGGTTTCATTAAGACAGATCAAAGTCAACAGTAAATAAATCAGTGTTATTGGTGAATATTTCTTTATTTCTTTATTGTATCATGCTATTTAACTCATGACAATAATGGGTTTAAAATAATATCGCCCAAATATACGTCAAGGCTTCAGCGGCACACCTCCACTCGATGGTCAAAATTTCTGATGACGTCTCTGCATAGCGGCTCATCGATCTCACCATTATGCCTTATTATCTCATCCTTCAGCTGTTGAATTGTTGTTGGTATGTTGGCATAGACCTTACTTTTGAGATGACCCCAAAAGAAGAAATCTCAAGACGTCAAGTCGGACGATTGTGGTGACCGATTGACTTCGTTGTTTCGAGAGATGATTCCTCCTGGGAACTTCGAATTGCATTTCTGTTTGAACGGACATTTTCGTAATAGGCTTCGATAACTTTAACACATTATTTGAATATTAATCTTTCCATGGTTGAAATTGCCAATCTTATTATTGTTGAATCTGAAAGTAAAAAAAAAAAAATCATTAGACGCCTAAACTTAATTCACATTTAAAATCGGTCCAAGTTATTACAATGATAATCCATTTCGTAGAAGTAATGATGCTAAGCAAGTTTATATTACATATTTATCTTCTGAGTGACATGTTTATATTTTGTGCATATTAAATATACCATTACTCGGTCATTTTCCAAGATATATGCAATGGCTTGATCTAGTTTGAATTTTAGTGAGTCTTCAAGATGGGAAATAAATTTCTTTAATTCAAAAATGTTTGCTTTATAGTTATGCGATGAAAATTCAAAAAGGAAGCGATTGATTAACGTAGAACCAGTGGCTAGCCTATTAGATTTAGGGTAGATAGATTAAAAAAAAAAGATTAGATATTATCTTTCCAAAAAGAGCAGATATTATTTTTATCGCACACAAGACGAAAAATAAAAAAAAAACAAAAAAACAACTGAATATTTTACTTTGCGATTATCACTTAGTTTTTACCTTTTCCTTCTGTGATTGTTTTTTTCGTTCTTGATTTTTTTTTCGTTCTTGGTTTTTTTTTTTTCGTTTTTGATTTTTTTTTCTTATTACACAGATGCAACAATTCACTAATTTCACTGTGCTTAACAGAATCTCTACAAGTTAAATCATTATTGGTGAAAGTGATTAAAAAGCTGTTGTCTATTGTTTGAAATCTTTATATTCTATACATATTTAAAATACCATTATCCTGCCATTTTCCAAGATATAGACAATGGTTTCATCCGTTTTTATTTTCAGTGGATCTTCTTGATGAGAAATAAATTTCTTTAATTGAAGATTGATTTCTAGTTATGCAATGAAAATTCAAAACAGAAGAGATTGATTAACGTAGAACCAGAGGGTAGCCTATTGGATTTAAGGTAGATTGATGAACTCTCCAAGTTATATCATTATTGGTGAATGGGATTAAAAATATGTTATCTACTATTTGAAATCTTTGTATTTTGGGCATATTTAATTTACCATTACCTGCCATTTTCCCAGATATAGACAAGTGTTTGATCCATATTTTTTTTTATTTTTAGACGATCTCATTGATGAAAATGTTTGATTTCTAGATATCCGACGAAAATATATTAGAAGATATATATATATATATATATATATATATATATATATATATATATATATATATTGAACAATAAAAAATTAATAAAAAATTAAAATCTTCAGACAGACTGGGGTGCATATTAGTATTCTTTCGTTTTGATTATTATTTCATTTTCATATAGCTTCCTCGACTAGTTTCGGCCATCATGGCCATCATCAGGAGAGAAAAAATTCTGCTTGCTGGTAGCAGTGAACTACAGAAAAAAAAAATATATATATATTTTTTTTTTTTTGTTCCAGTTCTCTTACGATCACGGAAGGTAAGCAAGTTCTATCCTGATCAGTACCTACATGGGTGACCACTTTGGGAATACTGGATACTCTAAGGTTGGAAGCATGGTTGGTGTTATGGGTAAAAGTTCAGAAATGAAACTCGGCGAGAGGAGTTCAATTTCCAATCGGGTTCATTATATTCGCTTACGCACAAATGCCATTGGCAAAGGTATGACTCTGTCAGTTCTTTCACCCTCAGCTATAAGTTAATTAGTAGTAAATGTATCAGTAAATCAGTATCATCCCCAAACAGTTCTTAAAGTCTAGAAATATTTTATGAATTTGAATAACCTGCCAACGGCTGATAAGCCGTAAAACAAATCAGTCGATATGTGACATTTTAATTAAATACTGTCAATGTTCACGGAATACAAACATTACTTTGAGTTTAAATTGTAAAACAGAAAGTCACAACAAAATCAGTTTTTAACAACTGTTCCTTCGTTTTCACCGAAGTTTGTCTGGGTTAACAGACTGGCGTCTATTTTAGCCTCCGAACAGGAATCTAGTCTTTCCTCTAAAACCCACTTCACTGATAGCAAAAGAACAAGGATATTTATATATGTATATAATTTTATTTATAAGATTACTGTAATACACGGGAGCTTTGTAGAGATGATTACTACTTCACCTGATGAGTATAATTAGTAACATTATCACTAATGCTATCTTTATCCCGCAGATCTGTCATTTAGAACAATAGTCACATGAATAAGTTTTTTGCCTTGTGGTGTACTAATAAGTCGTTAGAATATCATTCCAAATATGCCATCAAGGTTTGAATCCCACTGTGACTCATTTGATAAGAAGGGGAATTTTTGATAATATGCTTCTGAAAATCATGTCTCAGATTGGCCCCCGTTTGCTGTAATTGGGAAGATAGTTGTTTGTAAGCTATCAATGGTTGTGTTAGCAAGTCACAAATCATTGTGGCCGAGTGTTTGAGCATACTGGTTTAGATCAAATTGTCGTCAACACTTGACTGTTCGCTCCCTCCCAGAAACTTTAATTACGGTCCATTCTGCGCAGATACAGTAAAAGACCATAGATTGGCTGTGTGCCTGTATTTAGAAAGAACCCCTGTTACAAGCTTAACGAGTAACTATATAGCATTTCACTTATTTTTCTCTTATGAGCGATAGTTTTGTCAATCATTTAGCGATAATGACGCTAGGATGCAGGAGCTTATAGGGAGGGAAAGAGAATGACAAGACTTTAGTGAGAAGTGTGGGAAATGGCACTAAAGGAATACTGATCATGAAGACAGAATATGGCGGTTGATGCTGCATTTAAACTTTTGAAGATTGTAGGCGACAAGGACGTAAGACATTGAAAGGTGAGAAGTACAAGAAAACTGTTGTATCCTTAAAGAAGGTTACGAACAGACAAAGGTGTTACTCAAGTGAATGAACAGCAATATGAGCGTATATGAAAGGTTTATTGTAAAAGAGAATAGACTAGTGAAATACAGGGAATCGAGTGGCAGGTTATTAATTCCCGAAGCAAGGATATTTATCTTACACCCTCCGCGAGGCAGGATGTGACACAAGGCCGCATTTAATGCGGGGAAAAATCAAGCCCGTAGATTTGGACAACAATTCCCCGTAGACCCCCCAAAAAAACCAGACGAGACTCTGCCCTTCGGCAAAGCCTCGTCTGGGTTCCTCTTTGCCCGAAGGCAGAGAGTTCGACCAATACAGATGGAGACAAATCTCCATCTATTTGCTGAAGCAAGGATACTTATCAACGGTCCCACACGGTCAGATGTGGCACAACGCCGAATTTAAAGTGGGGTATCCGAGCCCGTAGGCTCGGGCAAAAATACTCCGTACATTTCGTATACATGGCGTCGGATAGCTGTCGACCACCGCAGACTAGACTCTGTTCTTCGGTATAGACTCGTCTGCGTTTCTCTCTGCCCGAAGACAGAGATTTCGACCAGCACAGCTGGAGACGAATCTCGAAATTATTGCCAAAGCAAAGATATATTTACCTTACTTACGAGCATGGCAGAATATGGCACAAGTCCATTTTTAATGATGGGAAAAATCGAGCCCGTAGTGTCGGGCAACAATTCCTCGTAGACCCCGAAGCCTGCAGATATATCCTGTGCACACTATATATAGCTACTGATATAGTCAGTTCACATAGGTGATAGGGTGTGTGGGACATTAAATTGCAACAAAAAGAAACTATTAGTATAGAACTGATGGTTGCATCTGACTAGTTTGACAGCAAAAATGGCGAGTCGTGTTTAGCAATCTGGTAGCAATCTTGTAGCACGCGTAAATTTGTGCAGTCTATGCACTAGGGAGAACAGCCCATCAAAATAATTGCCATTAAAATATTTGTAGAAAAGACAAAGGGAGGCTATGTTACGTCGGTGTGATAATGAGCGAAGTCGAGGCGACACGTCAAGATCGATTACATTACAGACATTTTGAATTTTGTCAAGAATTTTGAGATATATAGTTGGAGCACAAGAGCAGATATGAAATATTTAATGGACTGGCCACTGGTAGATTTATAAATAAGTAATTAATATTATAAGGAAAAGAATTATCTGACACTACACAGGGAACTAATGTTCTTAGCAGCAGACCTAGTAATTAATCCTATATAATCACTCGACTTCATATCAGCGGGAAAAAAGTGAGTCCAAAATGGTGTAACGCTTTGGCCTTCTTGATTTTAACATCAGCCATGCTGATGGTAGGCAGAAAATTTTTTTTCTGAGTTAATTAAATGAAAGCAGCTTCTTTTGTTAGTCATTACAGCTAACAAGCCATTACTTGCCCCGTTTCATCATCTTGCGGCCTCAGCCGAGATTGAACTAACTAATACTTTGATTGGTGTAGTTCATAATCTTGTCAAGTAGCTGAATTCTTGATGATTCGCTAGGGCTATCAAGGGTGTCTTTTTTATCGTGACACCATCACTAAATGGATTGCCAACCATAGCTCAGAGAAACTCCATTCACCCTCCTCTAAGAGCAGGTTTGAATTCAGAGTTTTCCTTCTCCTAGACCAGTTGCCATCCAAGGCTATAGAACCCAGTCTGTCCTGCTATTTACCCATAGCTGAGGGGAGAAAAAAAGGATTCATACTTTTCCCAAGGGTATTAGCACGTAAGTGAATGTAACGGATTCGACTGGAATTCGAACTCGGCTCTCCGATTCCTCAATCCAAGCCGCTATCCATTACTCCACCGTGCCCCGTTTAACCACTGGCGATATCTATTTTGAGAGCAAGTGATAGTTTTACTTTGCTTGAATTAAAGAAAAATCGTTAGTATGATAAATTTAAAAAAGTTGGGTAATTCATAATTTTTCTGAAAATGTCAATTTATAAAATTAAAAATAATGGTTTGCCGAGAATAAAATCTGTGAACGATCATGAGATATGTACATCGAAAAATGTTTAATATATGGGTGTATTAAAATAAAATATATATCATTTCTACTTTAGTTTATATATATATATATTTGTTATCACTCCCTGTTAAGATTTATGTCAATATATTACAGATCAATAGGTGGAATAATAAATTAATATGCTAACCTGTCAGTTTTGTCTATTGCTTCATGTAACCATATATATCGCTAAAAGTGTTCAGACGATTTACATTCCTTAGCTCTAACAGTTCTAAAATCAATGGGTAAAATCTGTCATAACACGCATATTGTAACGAATCTCTCACATTCCTTTAATGAGACGCAATTTATACTCGAGAGGATTCTTCCCACAACCCGTTGCTTTGTGACCTGACTCCCAGGACGATGTTTCCACGATCACTACAATGTTAACCTGTTCAAGTCCATTATCTTCCCCACATGTATACATAAATTGTTCCTCTTAATCTGTAAGCCATTAATTCGAGTAAATTTTTGGGCTAGTAACGTGTGACAGATTGATCATTGTAATATATATATATATATATATATATATATATATATAATGGACTCTCCGGTCGGTTCCGACGTATGAGGATCTGAGAGCTCAAATTTTTCTGTTATGAAATTTTGTGCGATAATATTAAGTGACACTTAAGACCCGCTATTGATTTACAAAGGAGGCCACAAGTGGAGCAAGAGTGAAGATTGTGTGATGAGATCTCTTTTAGATTGGCTGACCTTTTAGATCTTTCTCTCGCTTCTAGAAGACGATTCAGGCAAGCAGACTGAAAATTGTTGAGTCCACTAAAACATGTTGATCTACATTCGAATCGCTACAAGGCTAAGCGCTCAAGGGTATTATGTGGTATATTGACAGCTGAAAATTTGCTCTTCAGAATGTCTTTATCCCGTCATCAGACATTCTCAAGACATGATCAGTCTATCGTAACTGAGACCATATGAGAAAAGTCTCGATTTCTCCAATATCATATTTGTTAAACAGGTCTACGTTAGATGTACTATCTTGAAGCTTAACTCCACAGATTGCACGCAGCTATCGTATATGGTACGTCGTATATATATATATATATATATATATATATATATATATATATATATATAAATAACGAAAATTCTATATAAATCACAATATCGGAAACATCTCGGGTGGCACTATATATTAAACATCACTATCCCACGATCAACCTCACCTCATTTAACAGCGGGAATGAAGTGTTAAAACTTTTAAAAAATCCCAAAGAGGTTCACTCTTATTAAAGCTGCACTCAACACGCGAAGTCTCAGAATAAACACTCCTATGAGTATTCAAAACAACAAAAATATTAAATACATCTCAAAAAGTAAAAAGTAAAGAAAGACTAAAGCACTAAAAACAACCCCCCCTTGAAAATGGCTATAGAAATGGCCTAAATTGATTAGAACAATGGATTTTATGGAAACTTCTTGTACTTTCATCCAACGGAACACAAAACGTAAGAATGCTTGAAAAATAAATAAAAAATAGTAATTCAAATTACCTTGTCAGCCATATTTAATGAAACATCTTTAAAAGAATGAATACTGCCAGGATATACATTAATATATATATATATATATATATATATATATATATATATATATTTCGGCTTGGGTTAAGGATTCGGATTCCATTCGAATCCATTACATTCACTTACGGGCGTATACCCTTGGGAAAGGTGTGAATCCTCTTTTTCTCCCTTCTGTTATGGGTAAACAGAAGGACGGACTGGGTCCTATAGCCTTGGATGGCAACTGGTCTAGAATGGAGACAACTCTGAATTTAAAACCTGGGTGGTTTGTGGACCCTGTGGCACGTAGTGCACCAGGTCTTTGTATTCGGCCCTTTAAAAAGTGTGGATGATCCTGCACGAAAGCTTCACCACTATAATCAAATCATGTGCTGCTGTCGGTTTTTAGAACTGATCTCCTCGACTCCCTCGTACGTCGATTTCGACGGGAGAGTCTATATATATATATATATATATATATATATATATATATATATATATATATATATATATATATATAGTGCGTATATATATATGACTCACGCGTATTTCACCATATCAGTAGTTAAGTATTGAAGTACTAATGCATCTGAACTTCTGTCATTTTAAAAAAATTATTTCTGTTGTGTACGAACAAAAGAATTCTTTCCTGGAACTATGATCTATAACAAATTGTCCAAATGACGTATTGAAAAGATAGGACACAAAACCTCAGTTAATTGAAACAGTTTACGATGTGTCAAAATTTATTATCAGGTTAGCATTTAGAAAGGAAGATTTTATTGTCTAGAGAAAATATTACCATTTTGAGACATCAAATTATCTCTTAGTCTACGCACACACACAAACACGCAAACACACAGACCCAGAGACAAAAACGTACGCACAATCATACATACATATTTACTGTTGGATATTACACCGAAAACATATAAAAATCTCTACACAGTTGCAGTCGTATTTCAATGCGTACCAATGCATCTCATCAGGGGAGTGTATATTACTGCGGAGTGAAAGATTTATTTGGATTTTAAATGAAATCTAAATAAATTCTCCACTTAACGACACCTTATATCTAACGACGAGGATGCAGGTTTCAATCCTCTCGGTGATCGCATATTTTTTAACAATATTCAAGCCGGTAGAGAGAAATAAATAAATATACTGTTTAATAAATAAAAACTAAATAAAAACAGACCATCTAATCAAAGTGTTTTCCATGAAAAAAACAAAAAACAACAAAAAACTGTTAAACAATAAATAATATAGATAGTATATGTAGGTATAAATGTGGATATAAAAAAAAAAAATTATATATATATATATATATATATATATATATATATATATATATATATATATATATATATATATAAAATAGTGTTACACGCTTGAAAAAGTGTGTATATATATATATATATATATATATATATGTATATATATGAATGTGAATAAATTGAATAACTAGATATTAGCAACTGTGTATACGTACGTCAGCGTGCAAATACATATAATCGAATAAATATTTACTTAATTTAATATAAGGTAAATAAATCTGCTCAATGTGGTTAGACAGAGGTAAAATTATATATTAATAAATATACATATACCTAGATATATGATATTTGTTATATATATATATATATATATATATATATATATATATATATATATATATATATATATATAAACGATGTATGATCAAAATTTACGGGGACTAGTGCTATACAAAAATCTGAAATTCGGCATTTAATTTCTATCAAGTAGCCCCCATTCTGATACGGCACACTTTATCTGATGCCGTTACCATTGTTGGAAGCATACCTGGAACTTCTTTTTATGGTATACCTATCAGCTTTCTTATCAAATTCTCTTAGATTTCCTCGACATCTTGAAATATTCTGGAACCTAGGAAAATGTGTGCTTGGCTGAAAACTACTACAAAAACCATGGTCACTAATGGAATGTTTGTGGTGTGTTGAGATGACCACACTCTACACATTTTACTTCCAAGCACAGCTATAAACACCAGAGGTGAGCAAGGATGTTTTAACTTAGTGTAATTCAGCTCTGTTGCCATACCAACAATCTCGACCGGAGTAAGACCAGAGAACAGATATTTATTTTAAGAATGTGCTCAATGCAAAATTGAAACATCTGTATGAAATCCAGGTCGCGTTAACGGTGAATATTTCAATGTTGTAGATTGCTACACAAACACACACACACACACACACACACACACACACACACACACACACACACACACACACACACACACATATATATATATATATATATATATATATATATATATATATATATATATCCGTCCTTGGTATGAAGTTAAAGAAGATCCGAGTCCTGGGTAAGGTAAGAAATTACATCGAAAAGCAAGGCCTCATGATGTTTTGAGGCGTGTTGAAAAAGCAATTTCTAATTGCTGGTGTTCCCGGGTCCACCCTGACACTTGTGGGAAATTAGTTAACCCCTCCCCGCACCAACTGGGGTAAAAACACTATGAATGTGTAAAAACAGGTTTCAATACCAGAAATACTTTGTTTAAAAATAAAAATATTTGCAGAAATACATTTTTGTAGAAAAAAAATATTCCCAACAATGTTTTAAAAAATAAATATTACTAGCAATACATTTAAAAAAATATTACGAGTACTAAAAATTTTGTCGGCATTAAATAACCCATTGAGGTTGACATGCCATATAACAAACCAAACCACACCGAACCCAACCAAGGTTTGCTTGTCAAATTGTACTCGTCTGGTGGTATATAATGTAATCATCTTATTACTGCAAGTTACTGGCTACCTTAAGATTGTGTGCAATCACATGAAACTTAAAGTAGTGGCCAGTCATTGCCTACTTGATTATTGAATTATAGTGTATACGGAATAAATCCTAATAATCAACGAATACTATTCTTAAAAGAGTACTTAATACACAGTAGAGCTAATATAATTAATTTTTGAAAATTATAACAGAAATATTTTATAAAATCACTACAAAATAGTTATTTTCCTTTAACGCTTCTGGTGTTTTATCACTTGATGGTGTTTTATGTAGAATGTTTCTACATACAACACCATCATTTGATACGACACCAGAATTGTTGAAAGAAAATGGCTACTTTGTAGTGATTTTATAAAATATTTATGTTATAATTTTCGAATAAATAATTTATATATATATATATATATATATATATATATATATATATATATATATATATATAAATGCTATATAAATTTGTATATACCAGCACAAATTTAGGAATATTAATGACAAATCCTTTTGAACTTCTCTGCTACGCGATCATTTTACATTGATGCGGGGTTTCTCCAGGGATATATCATTGGACCATTCTAATCTTCATCAACCACCTTTCGATTAGATCCCTACTAAGTATTTATGCAAAGGACACAACTATTTATTTTTGCCATGATATTAATTTTGTTATGTAAAACTGGCATCAGCTCTTGAAGATGACCTTCAGTTAACTTGAGCCTATAAATACCTCGGAAAAAAACCCACCATCTTTGATTCAACATAGAAAACATTTTTTTTTAGCTTCCATCATCATAGAATATTGCTGACATGTCCAGTTCCGTGTTCCTTCGATATATCTGGAGAATCACGATAAAATCCAAAGAAAGGTCTGTAATGCTATCGTTTTTAACCTGACATATCGATTTCAATCACTTTCCAGCGAATTGAAATTGCTTCGCTATGTCTTTTCTATAAACATCTTTATATCTAATGAGCACCCACTCCTTGGTACCACCCCCGCATAAATTTACGTGTAATACTAGATTAGCCTCACTGTTGAATTGGCTAGATATAACCGTAGGTTTTATTTAAATAGTTTGTTTTCTCGCACTTATTGATGGTGGAACTCCTTTCTGGATTCGTTCTACCCTGCCACCTATAATCATTAGGAATTTAATCGCAATGTCAATCGCAATCTTCTTTTTTCTTGAAATCTATTCTTTTATTGTTCTTGTACTTACCAAAAACTTCTCATTCACTTTTGCTCCCTGTAATCAAATGCCTTTTAGTGGCATAAATTATCTTGGCTGAAATAATGAAAAAATAAATAAAAAAAAAGTTTTCGTGTGACGCGTTTTGTCTAATAGGATTTTATCAGACAAATGTGATGTTTATGTTGATGTAAATAAACGTGCACATGATAGAGAAAGGGCGCTAAAGTTTTAAACATTGAAATCCCGGGTGATTTTTGGAACATGTAACGGTTTACTTTGTTTGTTGTTGTTTAGCGCTATATCAACACCTATATGGGTTATTAAAGGCCAAAATGGAAATGAAAATTAAATCTTTATAATCAATTCAAGAAAATGGCATTATTTCATCATTAAATAATTACTTAGCTGCATTGTTACAAAATAATTTTACAAAATCAAGAAGAAATTAAAACTTGTTTCTTCTTTAAAAGAAATGCGAGAAATCATTGCAAACTTAATTTTAATTTTTTTGACAAAGTCTTCAGTGTTACTTTTTAGAGTATTCTTTTTGAGTATTAGGTGGTGTTTAATCTTTGTAAGAAATGTCATATTTGATTATCAGTCATGCATTGCGTTGGAAACAAAGTTCATGCACAACTTTTATTACAATATACAATGAAGCAATGCAGTGAAAGGCGCATATCAAACATCAGTATAATAACCGCTATTTTCGGTTACAGGCATTCAACGACAGGGTAGGTGATGGATACCCTTGTTGTAAAATTCAGTCGGCGTCCTGTCGAAGTAAACACCAATTGTAGTTTTCAGTTCACTAACAGTTTCAAAAGTTCTTCATTGGCCGGAATACATGATAATCTGTTGGCGCCAGGCCGGGCAAGTACAATGGACGAGGGAGAATATTACATTTTAGTCCCAGAAATATTTGACCGGTTAGCCATGCAACCTATCGTCGTGCGTTATCACATGGGAACATGACATTAACCAAGTCATTTTTGTGCAAATGCGTCTGTTGTTAGCAGTACAGGTGAGAAAGGACAGTAATAGAGCAGGATTCAATAGAAAGAGAAGTCGACAATTAACGTTGGCTTTAAATTTCTGAAGATCGTAGCTGATAGGAAAACAAGAAGCCAAAGAGTGTTCCATATGTGAGACGTATAGGAGAAGAAACTATTATGATAGAACTTACGGTTACATTCAGCAATTTATAGAGTAAAATAAGTTGTCATGGTAACAACGAGAAAAGTGAGACAGAAAAATAGCGCTGAAAATAATCATAGAAAAGACACAGGGATGTAACGGCAGGAAGAAAGTGATTGAATCCGACATTCCAATGTTAGTACTTCTTTAAAGGTTTGTTTAATATTCAATATATATATATATATATATATATATATATATATATATATATATATATATATATATATATATATGCATTTCAGAGACCGATGTGTCTTTAGTTCATTACCCCTCTGTTAAATTACAAAAACTTACACTACCCATGAAAAGTATGAATTTTCATTTCATTTCGTTTCATTTCATCATTTGGACGTACTATCTGATGATCCAGAGTCCTTTAAAAGGACTTTGGTGAAATAAATTATTATAATGAAACCTTGAAGTGGTCTGTTTTTCTTTATATATATATATATATATATATATATATATATATATATATATATATATATTATATTTATTTATTTTTTTTGTGTGTGTGTGTGTTTGCAAATATAGAGAAAAATAGGATAGAACCGTTAGGTTAACAATCCGAAGTTATTTAGCATTTTATTTTGATTTTAAAAACAGTGCTCAATACACAAGTAAGTAAAAATATGCTTCCATCGATACATTAGAGTTCTCATGAGAACTCTTTTGTAGCGATGAAATCACATTTTGTTAAAAAATAATATATATATATATATATATATATATATATATATATATATATATATGGTGTTCAATAACTTAGATCGATTTTAAATGTGAATAAGATTTAAGCGTCTAAAGATTTTTTTTCTTTTTCTTTCAGATTTACTGGATATTTGGCCGATATTATTTTTCACACATAATTGCCTTGACTTAAATAAGATAATCCAATAGAGAAATAAATAAATTTTCACGAATAACACTGATTCATTTACTGTTGACCTTGATCCGTCTTAATGAAACACCTTTATATATGATCTGTTTTAATGAAACACCCTTTTTATATATATATATATATATATATATATATATATATATATATATATATATAGGGGGGAATTGTGTGTGGGTGCGTGCGCGTGCGTCTATATTTCTGATGTGGGATACACTACTTACATTAGTTTGGCTATTGTCACTATCTCTGGTGTCATGTTTATCACAACGTTTCGGCCGTTGTACGCTTCAGCCTCCTTCAGGTAGTGAAATTTTAAACGTATCTCTCTATTCCTCAAGGGCACACAGCACAGTGGATAAAGGCGTTTGTTAGATCCAGTGACAGGACCCAAAGTGTGAGAGTTCAAATCTGTTTAAGGCGGTGGAGAACTTGGAGAGGGGAATTAACAGGATATTAACTGATATCCATGTCTCGTGGAACTAGAACAGTCTACTCCAACGAGCGAAATAAAGGATCCAGTTCGAAATTCCAACCAACTGAAGAAGGCCGGAGCGTACAACGGCCGAAACCTTGTGATAAATATAGAAACAAAGCTGAAAACAATAGTCCGAATAATGTAAATATTATATATATATATATATATATATATATATATATATATATATATATATATTTGTGTGTGTGTATTGTTGTTACGAATAAGATCGTAGTCCAAAGGGGGATTTTAGGTTTTCTATGTCGTTCACATTTAGAAATTGTATGAAAATGCAATCGATGGACTTTGTGTAGATTTTCTGATTGCTGATTTTTATGGTCCAGTTCCTTGTACCACGGTGATAGTCCAAGGTAGAACCAATGAAGAAGAACTCGAATACGGATATGGAATAACACAGATATATTACAAACAGGAATATATACAGAGAAGTAGAAAAGTGTTAGTACGAAAAATCAGGTTTAGTAGTAATTGTGTGAACGCGACTCTGTTTCGGACGGCCTCTGACTCGACTGACTGACTCGCTGTGACTGACTGACTGACAGACTTCTGACGGATCTCACTCAAGACTTCAGACCGAACCCTCTGCTTCCTCTTGAGGCGCAGTATTTATTACATATGGAATAGTCCATTATGTTATTATGGGTAAGGTTCTATAACAGTGATTATGACAATTTTCTTTTACCGTGTGCCGAGCATTATATTCAGCTGACCCAAGTCGCTACAGAATGTCAAACAAGTCGAGATTTAGTTGGCTTTAAAGGCAACACTGTTCAAAATTTGCTTAAAGTTCCCTTGGTATATCCCCATTTTGGCGAAGACTCCGGCACCAGGCAATAAACCCAGCACGCTCCTGAAAGACAAGTACTTCTCCAATATGTGCCAATTAACTATTTATTTATTTTTCAGCACGTCCACGTCGCTACCGTACGTGACACAAGGTCGCGGTTTAAAGTGGATTTAACGCTAATACCGTGGAAAAATTGCTAAAGCTCCCTCGGCACTTGCCCATTTGGTGATACCTCATGCGCTGGGGAATAAATCGAGACTCCTTCCAAAGGAGAGGTACGGCCTGGAGGAAGCTCCTTTCTTGAGGTTTTGGCATAATATTTTTTATACTACCCCAGCATGTGCCATTTAATAGTTGGAGAATGTAGGTCTTTCATGATTATCAATATTAATGCTGTTGGTTTGGTTGCAAATATTCCAGTTATGAATGTAGCAGATTTTCGATTTTGCTGTCAATGAATGGAATCATTTTTGAGAATTTCGTGTCTAATTAGGGAATGAGGGATTCTGTCTTGTTTGTAAAGGCAATCGAAAATTAAACTCATTTTTTTATTAACTGGGATATTAGTGAAGAGTTGTCTAACGTCATGTTAATGCATATAACCGTGTATTCGTGTTGTTTCAATGAAGATCTTGAAGAATTAATTTGTCATAATTGTTGCTCATGTATGAGAAGATTATATCATTGAGGCATGTTGATAAATGATAGACAAGTGTAAATATTTGGGATACGATAGCACTTCGAGCCGGGGCTCCCATTTATTTTTTTGCTTCAACGCATATTTTCACATGAAAATAAAAGAATCAACCATCCACTTGTATAGTAAATATTCAGAAGCATAACAAAATTATGCCGCCAAAGTTAGTTAATGGTTCATAAACATACTTTATGATGTAGTATAAAATACCAAAGGGAGGTAACAAATAACGCTGACTTATACGGCTGCTGCTGCTATTGCATTAAAAATAAAGGAAAACAAAGTTGACTATTGAAAGCTATGTATATTTTTTTTATTATCGTTATGTTTAGCGTTGCAAGTGCTGCCAATAAAGAAAAATAGTTTTTGTTGACAATCATAAAATTAAAAAGAATATAAACTACAAGCAAGTAAAACAAATTCAGCGAATATCTTTAGGTGTTTTCGGTAACCGTTTATTTGATTTATATCTGAAAAAAAATGTCTGAATGTTAATGACTCTTCTCAAAACTACAGAAAATACAAAACATTCTTTGTTTGTGGGGATATTTATATCTTATCTAGGAATGTAACCCAGTTATTCACGATTTACTTTCTATTTTTTATAGAGGATGTTTGTATATCTCTTTTCAATGTCATGGGTTCCAATACCTTTGTAATACTCAAAATCCTATATCGCTCGCAAAATTTCTAATTACTCACCATTTTCTGTTCAGTTGTACATCGCCTGGCCAACTGTTGAAATCGGCCACCTGTGTGCGATATCGCCCTACTAAGACAAACCTGTTTTAGAGGGAAACTGTTTTTTGAGATTTTAATGTTCTCTGGAGTTATCCAAATTGTTAGTATCCAAAGATTTGTTAATTTATATGCTTTCTCTCTGAGTATTCCGCTAATGATGTTCCGATAATGTCTTTAAAGCGAATTATTTTATTATTTCCCGGTTTTATTTTTCCAGTCTAAATTTCGCCAACGAAATGAAATATCAGCTTCAACAACGACTTTATATTTTGAAAATTCCAAAAGTTGCAGGGAGACAAACTGATCTCCTGGTCGAATCTCACATACTTGGATGATGTGATATTATTTTGACAAAAAACTCCCCAAGGAGACGTAACGTTTTGACAGAGGCAGTGCATAAGTACAACGAAGTGTTTTCGCTTACGAATGAGTAACCACGCAGGAGAGTGCATTTTCGTGCATGCGCAGTGTGATCCCTTCGTATATCACATGATATTAGGGCCTTTCAAACAGTTCCCGAGATGCTGAGTAATGATGGATATTTTCCGGATAGGCATCGTCTATAGAAATATTTGTTTCTCTTAATTCTAGAATTCATCAATGCAAGAATATTTATGTTGAAATGCTAATGATCTATGAGGTGTGTGAAATAATAGAATCAGTACGCGGTTGGAACTGGAGATTAAGAGGATAATAATGATAGATAATGATCAAATCTTGGAATAGTTATCATTGCACGATTCTTGGAAAGTGGCAGTTCTTGGAATCGTGAACTCGTGTAAATAGAAAATGAAACAAGTAAACGGAATTCAAATTTCGAATGCGTAATTTCACTTCGCACTATTCCTTTTTGAGAAGGGCATGAATCCGAAACTCCCTCTGTATAAACTCTAAATAGCGAGGCAATATACCTTGGTTTATTCAAGTCGCGACTGTTGACGGACAAGAAAATATTCGAATAGGCACTGGGGCATTAATATTCGATCAAAAATAATATCGGGACTCTGTCCCCCATCTCTTGAAATAAAAGTGAGGAAAAGCACACTATAGATGTTTTCTGGTGTTCATTCTCACTCTGAGATGCTTCGTTGGGGGCCTGAAGGATCGACGGTAGACCAGAAGACTACAGAAATGATAGGCTACGCTAAAAGAACACCCGGGTAGTAATCACCGTAAAATGTTGTGCTTTCTTACTCTTCGAATAGAAAATAGAGTACACAGATAATTGTTATGTTTGCTATATTTGAATCCATTAGAAAATGCTTTTAAAAATATTTATATTTAACCATTTTGAAATTAGAAATTGATACATCATGTTCGAAGGGCTTTAATTAATTTTAACTTAATTTCCTTTGATAAAAAACATGAAAAAACTCCCCTTTTAATAAGAAATAAATTTAATTAATTTCTGTTGACACTGTCTTTGAGAGACATATTTTTAAAAGTAATTCAGTCAACAATAACATTTTGCTTGTCGTTTATTTCGTCTGCCAAAAATCTAAAAATTGTGTTAATGGTTATAATCGTTATAATAATGGTTATAATGGAAATATTATCGAAATATGAAACCTAATAAAATGTTTTTTTTTTTCAGCTATTATTAAAAGGTAGTCTGGTGAATACAGATTCGGTTATTGGAACGTCTATAACTATGAGGTTTTCCTTACAACCGAGGAGAACTTCGGAGAAAATAGATATGATGTCGCTGATATTTATTTTGTCTTACTAGAAATCCATAAGGGAGTTGTAGGAATCCTTCTAGTCGGGTTTTTGTTAAATGTCAAAATTCAATTTCGGGATTCGATAAAATAACATAAGAGAATAATCCCATGACTCTCATTGAAAGAATAAAGTCCAATAGGAAAAGACAACGTACTATCAACAGATAAATATTAATTTAATATAACGACAAGAATACAAGAATTTAAATGAATGATTTGAGTAAGTAATGTATTTTTTGTTTGGTTGTTAAAAGTGTCCTCAGATTAATATATAAACTATACTGCGTACATATGCGAAAACGGTGAAATGTTGTTATATATATATATATATATATATATATATGGGGGCGAGAGAGAGAGAGCAGAGTGGGGAGGGAGTCAATAAGTGTCTGCGTGCTTAGTATTAACGGGGAATACAAAACATAGAATTTAGTTCTTACTCTGAACTGTGGTACCGTAACTTAGTTTTGTTGTCTGTCAGCGCTGTTGCTTTTTGCGTGTTGATGTGAATGGGGTTTTGAAGATAAGCAGCTAGAGTGACGTGGACCTTGGTGACATCTGTGCATCTCATGCTTGAGGTCGGACATCGTAAGTTTTATATACTTTTTCGTAATACCTTCGACTCCAGAATTATATTGTTATTTCATCATAGTTGGCTCTAAAAAGACACGTTTTGTGTCTTCTGTTACGTCCGCACGATGTTTTGGCAGTATCTCCGTATCATGATGATATATTTTCGAAATTATTTTAGTGGACACAACAGAGAAACTCGTTCTACAACCAAATATTTCACACCGTCTGGATGTTGGTGATAAAGATAAACTGATTTCTTATTTCTCCTCGCTGACAACAATAGTACATACAACAACGATCACAGGGTTGCTGGCCGGTGAACGAGTTGAGAGATAAACAGGCATGTCTCCTGAAATGCCCACAACAAACATGGCAAACTTGGGATATGAGTCCTCGTAATGAAACGAGAAGAATCGTTTTGTACAAACAAATGATAATGTATTAATAAAAAAAGTGTTACAAATGTCAAAGTTAATAATGTGTGTAACGAATGAATGTGGAAACTTTTTGCTCCAAAATATGTAAAGTCAGTGAGTGCATACGTACGTGTGTGTGTATTGTTCATGCGTTTCAAAAAGGGAGCGCATTCTTCCACGAGAGCTTTACATGTTGTCGTGTAAGCGGAAAAGTAAGAAGAGAAATGATAAAATTTTATAGCAGAGTATTTATAGCGCCGAAGAGCGTCCCCTAGTAGCGAAGTCTAAAATCAGGAGGAGGTAACCCACCACTAGCTAATCGAAGTACAAGAGGTTCTGCTGCTACTGACACTATTGTTGCTTCTGCTGGTGCTCCTTTTTTTTCAATCACAGGAATCTCATTATTTAATTTTTGTAATCGTTTCACTTCCAAGCAAAGCAATAATGCCCGAAACGCATTAAGCTAGAGGGAGTGAAAAAAATGAGAAGACTTTAGTGGGAAGGTTTGAGGGAAGGACACTAAAGCAAGAAGGTTCAAGAAGGCAGAATATGGTGATTCAAGTTGCTTTTAAATTTTGCGAATTGGAGTTATCAAGGAGGCAAGAAATCGGAATGGAGTTCCAGAGATGAAAAGCGCGAAGAGAGGCACTGCTAGATTACAATTGGCGGATGCATCTAGCTTGTTCCACAGTTAAACAGTGAGACCTACCTGCCAATCTAGTAGTTCGCTTAAATTCCTCTAATCGAAGCACTAGGAAAAACCCATCTTATTGATATGGCAGTCCCTATGTAAATGTATCTTTGAAGATATTCAAAAAAGCTGTCAAAATACAAGGACCTTGAAATCGAAATCTCAAAAATGTGGCATATGGGAACATCAACAATCCCTGTTGTAGTTGGAGCCCTAGGATTGGTTGGAAAAGATTGCAGTAGACTAATTGAAGCGTTTCCTGGAAGTCCATGCCTCAAAGAGATACAAAAAATTGTTCTGATAAGTACAGCCCACACTTTACGAAGGGCTTTATCTATGTAATATTTTTTTTTTTTTTTTTTTGTCAGTGGAAAGTGTTATGATGCCATTTCTAACCTTAGTTCCCTGGGCGGGACCCGGAAAGAAATGTGAAAACGCCAGAAATCAAAGATAATAATTATAATAATAATAATAATAATCTAAAACCATCAAAATACAAAGACCTTGAGATCGAAATCTAAAAATAAATGTAGCACATGAGGACATCAACAGTTCCAGTTGGATCTCTCGGAATGATTGGAAAAGTATCCGATAGAGTCATTGAAGGTCTCTTTACCGGTGGGAGAAAAAATGGTGTAATGTTTAGCCATTTGTTGCACAGCTGGAAAAACTTGTAACTATTTTGGTATTTACCGTGAAATATTACATACCAATTATTTGCGAATTTTGTGTCAGGGGCTTAGAAAGAAGTGTTAAAATTGTTCAGGAACGCAGAGCTCAAAGTGTTAATCATTCAGAGTGGTGTCCATGAAAATGGCGTAATGCCGGTGGAACAGTGGTAGAGAAAAATGACATAATGCCCAGCTACCAGTTGAACCAGTGGGTTCAACTGGTAGCTGGGTAACCATTTGTAACTATTTTTATATACACCGTGAAACTTTATATACCAGTTATTTGCAAATATTGACCTAGGCAGAAAGGGTTACAACTGTTCAGGAACGAAAAGAAAATCAAAAATAAAAGCAGAAACAGAGAAAGAATAATAAAAATGAGCAAATAAGACAGCAAGACAAGCAAATAAAATGAAAAGAAGCAAAATATAAAAAAACAAAATGTAAAACAAAATATAGAAAAAACGCAAAAATGGTAGCAAATATCACTTTTTTAAATTTAAATTACAAAATATATTGAATTGAATTTTAGAAAGAGAATATGTCAATTTGTCGATTTGATGTTTCAAAATGATCCAAGGTTATTTTTTTTAAGCGTTGATTTTATATAAAAGCTAATGTTAATTTCTTGTTAGGTTCAGATCTGTTGATGTAATCACGCTGTAACCGTTTGAACTCACAGTAACATTCTGGGTACGTTTCTTTAATAGCTTGGAGATAAGAACGTGAAGGTTGAGATAAAGTTCCGCGCTAAATTCAAGAGTTAATCAAGTGAAATTAATTAAGTTCAAATATAGAAAACGTATTTAACAGATAAACAAATTTTAATCAACGATAGATTAAGGAAATTGAACCATGACTCGTATACATACATACGTTTTTATATACGAGTGTGTGTTAAAAATGTCACATAGTTGTATGCAGATATAAGCATAAATAAATATAGATATATATTATATACAGAGTGAATGAAAAGTAAGTCCACATTTTAAAATACTTAATATTTAATTATTACCTATATTTTTTACAAGAAATGAATATGAGAGGAAAGATTTTTTTTTTGCATGAGGTTGTCGGGTTATTTCCTCCTAATTTTCTAAACTGCGCCTAGGGGACTCTCCGCAACACTAAAATTACTCTGCGATAATTTTTTATCATTCTCTTCTTACTTTTCTGCTTCTACGACGATGATGTAAATCTCTCGCGGAGGATTGCGTTCCCTTTTTTGGAAAACTCATAAACAATACATACATACACGCATATTCACTCACTTCACATATTTTGGATAAAAATGTTTCCACATTCATATGTTAAACACATTATTGTCTTTGTCACATGCAACCTTTTGTTAATAAAACATTATCATTTGTTTGTACATATATATCGGTTCTTGTTGTTTCTTTACATTTTTTTGGTGTACTCATACTCCGAGTCTATCATGTTTCTTGTGGGCATTTCTGGAGACACGTGTTTCTGGAGACACACTCAATGCATACACTGACCCGCAGCAAGGGCCTTCACATGCTGAAATTACACGCACACACACACACACACACACACACGCACGCACGCATATATATATATATATATATATATATATGTTGTCGAGTTACTTCCTCTTAATTTCCGAAAGCGCTTCTAGGAGACTATAAATATTCCGCGATAATTTTTTATTCCCCTCTTCTTACTTTTTCCGCTTGCACGTCAACATGTAAGTCTTTCGCGGAAAAATGCGTTTTCCATTGTGAAACGCATAAACAATGCAATACTTGTATACCATTGCTACATTATGATTTGTTTGTCCATATATATTGGTTCTAGTTGTATTTTTATTTGTTTATGTGGAGTCTGCCATGTTTTTGTTCGGCATTTCAAGAGACACACGTGTTTATCTCTCAACGCGTACAACGGCACGCAACAATGTTTTATTTAAAATTCGATATGGGCATCAGATTTCGCTACCAGCTTCTCGAACCGCCCATGAATCGCCTCAACTAATTTAACCAGGATTTCTTGTATTTGCCGTTTAATTTCTTCTAATGTCTTGGTTTGGTATAGTAAACATGCTCCTTTAAAGAACTCCAAAGAAAACAGGGCGTTAAGTCAGGTCTCCTGGCTGGTCACTCATACATAAAATAGCGAGTTACTTTTCAGTTATCCTGTATAATTATTTAGGGGTTCTCCCCTTTTTACACAAATGGTCTCACCCAGGGTATACATATACTACTGCTAGTGAATACACGGGAGAAGAACGAGCAAGAGTCACAGTGAGCAAGCACGTAGACTCAGTAAGAAGTCATACAGTGATACGTCGATACAAAAGACTGTATATATATTTGGCTACTAACCTGCATTCCTGGAACTACTAACATGCATTACCAGTTTGTATTATTACATTGATACATTTATTTTCCTATATTCCTTCTTGGCGTTTGTTATTTATTGGTACCGGATTTCATCCCGGAATCCACAAGAATAATTAAATACCAGTCGGTAAAATATATATTTAACTCTCGATAGATCTATTTCGCAAAAGATGCATGTTAAAAATAACGAATACACTGTTTCCCGTTCGGTCACAGCAGTTAAGTAATGGCTATGGCTTTAGATAATGTTCTTCAGTATAATTAATGGAAGAAGTCATAACTTCATGATATGATTCGAAGATCAACGAGTTAACCATAATCTCAGATTCAGATTATTCGAATCATTTGTGGTCCAGGTAATATCCTATTATCTTGACTGATTCTTCTCATTAGATAAAGCCTGGGCACCCCAACCTGGTGCAATAGTTAGCAAGCTTGTTTCGCTAGATCAGTTACGACCTGAAAAGTGAGTTCGGTCCTCTCCAGGTGCACCATAATTTTGGCCTTGTACCACATCTAAGCTACGCTTAGAAAATAACCTTTAGGTAAAGTCAGTCACTTTCAGAGAGTCTATATTGCGATGTCTAAGCTATATCTATATCTATAAAAGGCAGGATGTGTGTGTGTGTGTGTGTGTGTGTGTGTGTGTGTGTGTGTGTGTGTGTGTGTGTGTGTGTGTGTGTGTGTAACGAATGCACGGCCGCAATTTTCGACGGATTTGCATCAAAATTTATATGCACATGTCCCAAGTTAGCGGGAAGGTCAGGACCGATTTCCCGACTCCCATCAATAGTGGAAATAATCGATTTGTTCGCGCTTTTTGTACTGGTCAGAGTGAGAGCCTATAGCTGGCTGCCACGAATGGGCAGGATGATTCTATTGGCCAGCGTGAGAGCCAACAGCTGACTGACGCGAAAATTAACTAGCATGCTAGCATGCAAAAAAAAAATCGATAGCTGCATTCGTCACAAGTGGGAAAAATTTAAATCTGCATGGCACTTTACTCCAATTGGCTCATTCGCTTGCTTAAACTCAAGGTTGATTCTGATTCCGCAGAACTGGGTTGTGTTTGATAAAGTATTTGTTCTTAACATTCTTTTTTCATTCGGTTTTTCCAGTTACGAGTCCTTTTTTAAAGCTGATCATTTTGTGTTCATTTTGTTTACTTCTTTTTTCGTAACAGATTTAATGTTTAGTATAGAGCTTAGAAAAAATTCGCAGTGTGAGATAGGCAAGAAGTAAGGCATGTAGCAACATCAGCACGGAAAATGGCAGTACTTTAAAGTCAAGGAAGGGCAAAAATATTTTAAGTCAAGTGATAGCGATTGCTGTATGAATCGCATGATTTTTGAATCAACCACGGGCATCGAGGGGCCATGCTGCTAGTGTATTTATAAACAGTTGCGTATTTAACATGTTGGTGATCACAAAACAGTTAGGTGTGTAAATGTTAGGTGCGGCAAATTTTACGTAAAGTGTCTTCAATATTGAAGATGTAACTTTTGTAGACATAGGCAAGATGGAAAAATGAATCAACAGGCAACACAGTGCTTAAATGTTACTGCAGGATATGCATAAACTATCTTTACAAATTAAAAACCTATTACAAAATCAAATGAACAGAAATATATAGGAACATTTTTACAAAATGAGGAGTAGATACTAAACGTATTTGACTAACTCAATACATATCTCAATGGATACAATTAGTTTCATGAAGCACATCAAGACTGTACTCGATTTCTTGCCATGTTCGCTGTAGCATAGCCTCATTATTAGTAGGAATGGTAGCTGTGGTCTTTTACTTTAGATCAATGATGTCCCGTATCTATGTTCGATCTTTAAGATAATACAATAGAAAGAAGCCCTGAGAAATGAACGAGGTGGCCAGGGTATTTAGGCTATCCCTTCCAATCAACCGATCTGTAAATTTTAGGGATTCATTTAACAGTACCTCTTTCATTAACCTGATACCGGAAATACACAAACGCAATGTAATTAAAAACTGTACTAACGACTGAGTACATCGAACAAATCTGATTAAGATATTTTATCAATTGCCTTTGTAATATACTGTTTTAAATTGCAACAGGATTATGGACATCTCATATATATATATATATATATATATATATATATATATATATATATATATATATATATATATAAACAACTAAAAAGTTGCAAATTAAAAAAATAATAATGTTTTTTTATGAATGTATTTATTTATATTAGATATTTCAGATCGACCTCGGTCTTTCTTCAGAAATAAATGTTTTTAGAGGTTTGTTTAAAAGTAGCGTCCGTTGCGAGATGCGGACGTCACGTGATATGAAACGCCACTGTGTTCGAATATTTTAACGTAAATCTAACTGTAATAATATTTCAGATGTTGTTTAAAAAAAAAGAAAGTATACGTGGCTTCTCATTATGCTATATATATATATATATATATATATATATATATATATATATATATATATATATATATTAATGAAATAAATTACGAGAGGAAAACTATTTTTGAAACGCTTTCCTTCCTTGACGAATTACGTCAAGCAAATGAAATCAAGGAACGGAACTCCCTCTTTTGTTCCTTTTAGCGATATAGTGCAGATATATTCACTTATATCTGAATTTTTACATATGCTTACACGCTTATATATATATATATATATATATATATATATATATATATATATATATATTTCATGGTATCCTGGTATGACGATAAACTGCGTCCGCATCCTGGGTAAGACGATAAAGTACTTCCAACCGAAAGCCCTCTGATCTGGAGATTTTGAGGAGCGTGAAACCACCTCTTAATTGCTGTCATTCTCAGGTTAACCCTGACCTGGGGTGGTATCACCTGTTAGGGTCCCCGCTATGGGAAAATAGTTAACTCCCCAACTGCGCTCAAAATGCTATGAAAGTATAAAAATAGGTTTTCATACTAGAAATACTTTGTAAAAGAAATTATTACCAGCCATACATTTTTCAAATAAAAATATATTACCAGCTATAGTTTCTTAACAAAATATATATTACAAGCAATAAAAAAAATGTTTAAAAAAATGTCGTCATTAAATAACCCATTGAGGTTGATATGCTGTAAAGCAAACTAGACCAAATCAAATATATATTTCATGATATTAATTTCTTGGCAAATAATAATTCTCTAAATGCTTTAATATTTAGACAAATAACAGTGTAAAAAGTTAGTACAATGCTGATTATACTCTTCTTAACATAAATCTTTCATGACCCTTGTAGAAATCATTATTTATCGCAGAAAATAATTCATTCATCACCTTTTCGCAGTGACCATTATGCTACATTGGCTTTATCAGCTTTAATTAACTCCTCATGACAATACTTAATATTTCTATGATTTATAGACGAATCTATGATGAAGAGGAGAGTGAAAAACCTGCAAAATATAATCATTAGAAAAGAAACTGAATGTTTACTATTCTGTAGCATACCCCCTCTCTTAATAGGGGGTCTTGGTCATTGCGCCAAATAAGCAAAATGTTGCATAGCCCCATTGTTCTGGTGTGGGTGTCTTAGTTGACGGTCGTGAGGCGATCATAAAATTGTATTCCTATATTTTTTTCTCTCGGCTGGATGATCAGAAGTTCGTTTTTAGAGTGCGGGGATGAAAGAGACATCAACAAAATGAAATTGAAAAGTTATCTATTTTATCAAAAACCTCGACGTGTACATATTTAACTAGGCAGTGGGGTCGCTCTATCACCCCCACTATGGAGCAAGATGTCCGATATACGAAATAACAATTTCTACTGTGTATGGCGTGTAAAAAATTAACTCACTGTAATCAATATCTATTTTTCTAACATTCCCACGTTCGGCTCTGCCAATCAAAATCGACATCCCTATATTATTTAAAGGTCAGCTTCAGAAGGCCTGAGTCAAAATAAAAATAATAAGAAATAAGAAATAATAGTTTGAAACAATTATTTAACACTAGGAAAACACTCTCCCGTTTATCTGCTGTTTTATAGTGACTAATCGATATATACATATAATAATGGACTCTCCCGTCGGTTTCGACGTATTAGGATCGGACAGCTTAGTTGATTCAGTTACGAAATTTTGTGCGATAATCTTAAGTGGCCTTTAAGACCCGCCAGTGATTTACAAAGTAGGCTTCATATGGAGCAAGTGTGAGGATTGTGAGATGAGATCACTCTTATATTGGCTGACCTTTTAGATCTTGCTCTCGCTTCTTGAACATGACAAGCAGATTGAAAACTGATGAGTCCGCTAAAGCACGTTAATCTCCATTCTACCCGTTCCAAGACTAAGCGCTCAAGGGTGTTATGTGGTATACTGACTGCTGACAATTTGCTTTTCAGCTTGTCTTAGTATCTTAGTCATGGGCGTCCTACATTCCTGTAGCCCTGATCTAAATGGCTGCACATTAGGATTTATAGGGACTAATCAATAGCTTATGTGCCCCAATCTGATCACCAGAAGCACACAAACACTTTAAACAGGGTTGGTGTTATTGCTAATATAAATCAATGAGGCATCAATAATAAAGTTTAAACATTAAAGAGCCACTGACAGATGTGGAACTCATTTAATTAAATCTTCGAGAATAACCTACTTTTGGGGTATACACTGTTCGTCTGAAAACTTCTCACCCTGTGCCTTTCATGCATATTTCTTTCTTCCTCGCGTTCACCGAAATCCGAACGATTTAATATTTTACCATTAAATATAATTTTCACTTTAAGTTAATGGTTAGAGCAAGACATCAGATAGTTATGAAAAAAATATTATTTCTTATGGACTACTTACGTAGTCATGTCCCATCCCATAATTCTAATCAAAGATCACAGCGCGAGAAACGCTATTCATTCTAGCCAACGTGTAAGAAACATTTTCAAACACATATGTGATATGCAGTTGCTGGAACACTTCAGGTCCGATAAAAGATGTCAGCTAAATATTCCTAAGAAGGTAAAACACAAGACGGTATACACGGCGAAATCTTCAAATCCTCCGTTGTAGCGATCCGAATTTATCAAATCATTCAGACGCATTATTATAACCTCTGCTATTGACTTGTGGTGCATAAAATGAGTAAAACGCCAAGTTTGTTAGACTAGTTCACACCTAGTGCGAAAATCTAACAGTTCCAAAAAATGCCAATCTTAGACTTGTTCCGTACGGGCCCCTTTCATTATTTCTCGATCTACCAAATCTATGAATTATTTCTGGGCCAACAAAGCGTAACTAGTGAGCACTCAAGATAAATCATGATCTGCTTTTTAGTTAGAATGCATATTTAATTACATTAAAAGTATGTCTGTCAAACCATTTTAAGGAACAACCATTTAGTAAGCAAGAACAATGGACGATGCGATAAATATAAAAAAACAAAACAAAACACTTTAATCATTCCGCCCCCAAGCAAGACAATAAAGTCACTAAGACGCAAAGGATTACTGAGTGTGAAAGAATAAAAAGTTAAAGCATTATTAAGAAGGGAGAACAATAAAAGAAGAGGAATCAAGAAAACGGTAACGATTGACATTGAATTTAAAATTGAAAGATCAAAGGTAACTGGAAAGCAAGAATCCGGAAGAGAGTTCTACAAACGAGAAGTTCGAGAAAAGAAATTGTTAGCATAGAACTTGCGGTTACATCTAAACTTGCTGCCAATCTTGGACTTTCCTTAAATTCATAAAGTCTAGGTACCATAGAAAACATTTCAGGACGAAAGTATTTATAGAAAAGGAAAAGAGAATGTATACTACGGGTTAGGTAAGGGACTGAAACCAGGATGCAAGATTAAATCCAATGTCATTGTAGATTCTTCTTTGGGTTTCATCAAAATCGCAATAATAACTAGAAGCTCAGTAGATTCTTAAAATTGTACCTGTCACTCAAAATTGATTCGGAAGATATACATATATAAATGCGATTTTTTCGAAATTAGTCGATTTTCTTTTTGAATGACTCTTTTAAAAAATATTCTTTCTAATAATATCAACTTTATGGCACAAACCTTTCTGTTTATATGAATATTAAAAGGAATTTTTGTCACGCGTTTAATCAATCAGAATTCCGTGAAATTACATACATAAGTGTTGAAAAATTATCGTTACGGTTCATTTCCCAGAATCTGTGGAAGAGACCATAGCGATTTTTTGAAGGGGTGGGGATAGGATTGTCGATTGTGGAATAATATAATAAGGACAATACTGATAGTGAAAGTGTACTTAAAACATAATGCGTTTTGTGCCAACTGAGAGAAAAAATTATGACGTAAGTTCTGTTAATTGAGCTGTTGTATTACAATCAATATTACATAGCGGTAAATTGCAGTGCTTCACCAAAGAAGTTGGTATTGTTTCACACACCAACGTCGTTACAGAATGAGACACAAGGTCAGAGGTTTCACCAAAGAAATATGTACTAGTGCCGACATTCACAGAAAGCCTGAAAAAAGATGGTACTATTTTTTAAGGCAAAGATGTTACTATTTTTAAGGCAAAAATGGTACTATTTTTGAAGGCAAAGATCCTACTATTTTTGAAGGCAAAGATGCTACTATTTTTGAAGAGGAATTTGGTACTATTTGTGAAGAAAAAGATGCTACAATTTTTGAAGACAAAGATGGTACAATTTTTGGAGTCAAAGATGCTACTATTTTTGACACAGTGATCTCATCTCACAATCCTCACACTTGTTCCATATGTGGCCTCCTATGTAAATCACTAGCGGGTCTTAAATGTCACTTAAGATTATCGCACAAAATTTCATAACTGAATCAATAAGCTGTCAGATCCTCATACGTTGAAGCCGACGGGGAGAGTCCATATATATATATATATATATATATATATATATATATATATATATATATATATATATATTCGCTGAATGTAAGCTTTCCTGGATTTCCAAAAGATTCTTTGTCTTTCTCATCTGTGGATTTCTATGACTGTTCTTGGGAATTTATTAGAGTATTTTCTCCTTTCTTTTTCCAGAGTTTATATTAAGATTTTCCCCCTCCTAATCTAACTCACGCTAAAGTCTACATATCCTAGTGTACACTGATATTTAACCTATAGCTGTGTATCTATGCTTTTGCCACAAGGGATGTGAACGTAGCTGGTGGCGTCAGAATTTGAACCCGGCTTGCCGATTCCACTTTCTTAATTTCCGTTACATCAAATCTCATCTTAATATGGGAATTATAACTTGACAAGGTAACTTCCATAACAAAACACAGATAGACATATCACATAAGATAATTGTTTTGCCATTGATTTATGACTACAATAACGGTAAATAACTATAAACAACTAAAATGTGTTGCCTTCATTAGTCCAAAGTTCATATTTAAAGGAAGGTTAGTATAACAGATGGCGCAGTTCGTTAACTCTTCAATGGGAATTGCAAGAATATCAGAGCCAAACCCGAAAAAAAGAAAATTCTTTTTTATAGAGTAGTTTTTATACTTAATTTAGCTATAAATATATCGTCATCTGAACTTCTGTATGTGATACACTCATGGGCGAATGTTCAAAAATCATCGAGTTCTCCGGTACCGTGTCTTGTCGCTGTCTTGTGCTAAGGAGTCCAATAATTTCTGTGGCCGCTCGCTAATGGGTTCCTTCTTTCTTCGAGACTTCATGTGAAGTGAATTTATTTATCCTACAGTCTGCTTAAAAAGACAAAATATATAAGATAGCAGGCAGTTTGATTTCAGAGACTTCTTATCAACCAACACTATACTATAGTCTTTCTTGCTAAACTCTTAGAAGAAATGGATTCATATATTTCTCAATGTTATTTGCACGTAAGTAAATGCAATGAACTCAACCGGATTTCGTCCTCGATTCTCCAATTTTGCAATCCGAGCCGCTATTTCTCCGTGTCCTGAATAGCAAACGGATTTGCTAGGCGTAGCCCCACTATGTTCACCTGTTGTTCTCTATTTATACTTGTCTATCTAATTCATCTACGATACTATACTTTTGTTAGAAAATATATGTATTGAACCATTCTCGCCTTAAACTATTCTCTACAACAAGATTCTATGCACGAAGTTACCATAATTTTCCATTATTTTTAAAAAAGAAGTATTCCCTCAGACATAGTATTATTTTATCTTGTTCATTCGGGTTTATTTGCATTAATAGTTAAGAGAATGATGGAAACCCGTGAATTCTAGACTTGTAAATTGTTCGTCTAGATACGAATGACGAATGAATGTTTCCCTTATTGTAGGAAAAAGTTACAAGCGTCAATTGATGATAACCTCTAATTTTTAATGGAACCTCACTTATTATGCCTTCTGCTTAAAGATTAAAACTACAAAAACGGCAGATAACTCCTGGGTGACCTAGTGAACAGATATCTAATCTAATTTAATACTTCAGGACTGAATATAATTATGAAGTGAATCCGACAACTTAAACTAAATTAGATGAAGTATTTGAAGGAGAAATAAAGGAAAATAAAACATTCAATGATGAGACGTATTCAAAATTAAAGGATGAAATATTTTACATTCAAGCAATGTCTTTTATCAAGTAGACAGCAGAAAAAACGCGTCTAAAAAAATTTCAATCAATATTTACGCGAAATTATCTGTGTAAGTTTTGAACAAATCATTACAAATGCTGATATATGATCACGATCCAATGGGAAAATGTTATGTGTGTGTGTGCGTATATATATATATATATATATATATATATATATATATATATATATATATATATATATATTTGGTTGGATAGATGTGAGTTTGTGACACTGGATTCACAAACTCACATCTATCAAGCAAATATGTTAGCTCTATCTCTGATATTGAGCGCTTTCTAATAAGTACCGCATATAATATATAAATAATTATACATATATATACTTATTTATATTTATATACACTTTTCACACACACACACACACACACACATATATATATATATATATATATACATATATATATATATATATATATATATATATATACACACACACACACACACACACACACACATATATATATATATATATATATATATATATATATATATATATATGAAAATGTGAAAATAGGAAGGAACTGGTTAGGTAAATAATCCAAAGTCCCTTAGTATTTTAGTTATTATTTAAAAAAAATTTTTTTATTTTTAAAAAATAGTGCTCGATACAAAAGTAGAGCATAAATATAATTATATATTTAAAAATATGATTCCAAATCGCTACATAAGAGGTCTCATGTTTCAAAACAAGAGCCGAAATATATACGTTATTCCAACAAAAATTTCGCTTGAAGATGGAACGGAGCCCATTTTAATTTAAACTCAATTTAATTTAAAGTATTATATTGAAGTTTTCGGCTCTTGTTTTGAAACATGAGACCTCTTATGTAGCGATTTGGAATCATATTTTTAAATATATAGTTATATATATATATATATATATATATATATATATTACGCTTGACATATTTTTTTAAAAAAGAAGAAAGCCCCTCTCCCTTAGAAAGGATTATATTTTCAAAATATATTTGTATAGTAAATAGAATTTCATGAATATTTTTTTCCGATTATAATCCTATTTTTGTAAAGTACTTATTTCTGGGAGGGTAATTAAGTCGATTAGTTTAACATGAAGGCTTTATTTTTGTATCTTAATATCATCATCTGCAGTTCATGATATTTACTAAGAAAAGCAGTATTTCTTTTGACACCATGAAAGTACTCAATTGAAACTTAAAGTCGGGTCACTTTACTTTTTCATTTATGTCTTCTTCCTTTTTTCTTATGTATAATATTGTTTTCTGAAAATCATAACAATTTTAAAGAAAAAAATAAAAATTTAAATGTTCAATGTATATCAGAATTGTTAGTGAGTTAGACAGCTGGACGCAAAGAAACTAAATTAGGGTAAAACTATATGAAGCCAATATATACATTCTGAAAGTCGTATGGATTGGATAGATGTATACAATGCAAATGCATCACAACATTAGAAACATTGCAATATACTTTGATAAAAAAAATAAGTATTACATTGGGTATATTATTGGTTATATTGCCTTAGTAAATTTTGTAGTCGAATATCATTTTTATGGTATCCTGTTGTCTAAATCAATAAAAGTTACAGTTAGTTGTATATTAAGGTCAGGTAATCCAAGCTATTCGAACAGTCTTCGATTGAATTAGTTTTTAGAATCAACGTTACATGTTGATTCTAAAAACAAATTCAATCGAATTCCAAGAATACTTGAATGGCATTCATGAAAATTCAATTTAAATTAAACACTTTACTCGGCACTCGACAATAATACCTCCTCAATAAATTCAGCTGGATAAAGATGACAAAAATTGCGTCAGACACAAAGAATGACGCGCAACTGTTTAAGGTCTTTGTTTACACCCTTGTGTAAATTAATTGAAACCAAACGAATAATTCTGTTATTTGCTTTTCTTTTGTATTTTTAATGTGAAATGTCCCAGTGCACATGTTAGTACTTCGTATGTTCATTATCTGAAGTAGTTCCTTGGAGTTTGACCACAAATTCTGGAATGGATTTTGTAGAGGTGGAATCGAACCTAAGACGCCCAGTTACAAGACCGGAATGGTCTTGGCGTCACACCCCCATAGAAGTAGACTCGCCCGCTTACACGAGAGGCGAGTGGGCTACTTAAACAAGACATTTACGGCAACGAGTATCTAGGCAGATACACGTCGTCTCGCTGCTACCTTACATGGCGTCGCCGATATAGGAAACCTGCTACAAACAACGTTGGAATATGGACGAACAAACACAGCAGACATTACTTCGACAGCTCATCGAGCTACAGCAAGAGATCATCGCCCTGCGAAGAGACGGAGGACAGCCGAGAAAGTCACTTACAAGGAGACCCGACAGACCTAATATAGAACCGGACTCAAGTGATGGTGACTGGGCGATATTCATTGATTCCTGGAATAGATACAAGGAGATGTGGGTTGACGGAGCCAACAGCGTTAAGAAACGAGCTGAGAACGGCCTGTGCCCCAGAAGTGAACAGGCTGTTGTTCGATATGGTAGGAGCAGAAGTACTAAACTCCGTCACGGAGGAAGAGCTGTTACGACACATAAAGCTCGTAGCCGTCAGAAGCCTACACAAAGAAGTGTACCGGCAAGAATTCCACCCGTAAGGCAGAAAGAGGGGGAATCGATTACGGACTTCGTGGCACGACTTCGATCAGTCGCAAAATTCTGCGACTTTTCAGTGACTTGTCCGAACGGGATAGGATGCGGTCGGAAAGTCAGCTACTCCAACGATATGGTAGCAGGACAAATGGTGGCTGGGCTGGCAAACCTGGAGCATCAAAGCAAGGTGTTGTCTGAGGCTGCGACACTTACGACACTGGAAAAAAAATTCAACAGGCTTGTCAGCCTAGAGACCACGGACAAGTCTACACCCCATCTCCATAGTAATGTATACCCTACTACAACGAGCATTAGAGATCGGGCCGCAGGCAGCGGCCTCGGGAGAACCAGACCGTATCAACCCTGAGAGACACTGAACCCTGTAAATGGTGTGGAAGAGCTCACACCCTGACGGCTCGAATGAACGAAGGGGTTGCCCAGCAGCAAAAGATGACTTGTCACAATTGCGGCTTAACCGGACATTTAAAAGGGTTTGCAGGAAACCGAAGCAGGGGTCCAGCAACAAATCTACAGCGGGTGTGGTCGGAGCAGAATCCAGAACTCACCACCCAAAGACACAAGAAGGGTCGTAACCGGATGATCGTCCAAGATGGACAAGTGAAAAGGAGAGGTGAAATCAACCTGACAAAACCAAAGGCCGTGCCGCACCTGATTTGGAACAAAAGTAAGTTCCGAAGAGGTACTCCTGATCCAGCACCAACCCTGATGGTAGAGATAACTCTGATTCCAGAGGCCCATGCGGAATTCGGGCACATATCCATAGGACAAGCTGGCCTCCATACTCACCAGATCGAGGCGATCGCAGACACTGGGGCACAGACATGCTCTAGCGGACCAGAAATCCAAAAAATTCTGAAGTGTCCAGACAAATGTCTAGTACCGACTAGTCACCGAATTCGGGGAATCACGGATAACCTACTAAACATAAAAGGCGTGATATTCGCTAAAGTCAGAGTAGGATCGCGGGAAACACGTCAGATTATATATGTATCAAAAATACATCAGATTTCTGCCTGTCCGAGTCGGCCCTAAAAGACCTTGGTCTGGTGCCAGATAACTTTCCAGACCCAACTTCCCAGCAGAACGTGGCAACTAGCGACGGCGGAAAGGCACCATGTGGGTGCCCACAAAGAACTAATGTCCCACCTAAGCCGGACAGTATCCCTTTCACTCCTATGGAAGAAAACAGACCCCGATTGGAACGATGGATGAAGGAGCATTTTGAGTCCAGTGCATTCAATGTATGCCCACATCAACGGCTGCAGGCGATGGAAGGAAAACCCATGGACATCACGTTCATCCCGGGGGCCAAACCCTCAGCTGTCCACACCCCAATCCCGGTCCCACACCATTGGAAGAAAAGAGTCAAGGAGGATCTCGACCGAGACGTGGCATTGGGCATCATAGAACCTGTACCAGTGGGCACACCTACAACATGGTGCTCTAGAATGGTGGTTGCACCGAAAAAGGACGGGTCACCAAGGCGTACGGTGGACCTACAGAAGCTCAACACCGCTACCCTACGAGAAACCCATCATACACCGTCTCCTTTCAATCAGGCATCGCTGGTGCCTGCGAAAACTAGAAAAACCGTTTTGGATGCATGGAATGGCTATCATAGCCTAACCCCTCTCCATCGGCAAGAGATGCAACTACCTTCATCACGGAATGGGGTAGATACCGTTATCTTCGGGCACCATTAAGGATTCCAAGCGTCAGGAGACGCATATACACGCAGGTTCGACAATATTACTGTAGATATGACCAGGAAAACAAGATGTATTGACGATACGATACTATGGGACAACTCTATTGAATCATCATTTTGGCATACTATAGAGTACATAAATAACTGCAGCAAAAATGGTATCGTATTCAACCCCAGAAATTTCACTTCGCGGAAAAAGAGGTGGAATTTGCCGGGTTCTTGATAACAGAAGACGGGATAAACCCACCAGAAAAATGACTGAAACAATACGGAATTTCCCGACACCAAAAAAATATAACTGACATAAGATCCTGGTTTGGAATGGTAAACCAGGTAGCCTACGCTTTTTCTCAGGCCGAGGTAATGGCCCCGTTCCGGGAGCTGCTAAAGACAAAAATCGGAAGTTCTACTGGGACAGCACACTCGATCGAATCTTCGAAGAGTCGAAAAGAAGGATCACAGAAGAAATCGAGAACGGTGTAAGAACCTTCGAAGTGAATAGGCCAACTTGTTTGTCGACGGACTTCAGCAAAACAGGCTTAGGATATTTTCTTTTCCAGAAGCACTGCAACTGTGCCACCGAAGCTGGACCGAAGTGTGGTGAGGACCACTGGAAGTTAATCCTGGCCGGCTCCCAATTCACTAATGATGCAGAGTCCTGATATGCACCAGTGGAAGGAGAAGCATTGGCATTAGTCTACGGACTGGAAGCATGCCGGATGTTCGTTTTGGGGTGCCCAGAGCTGTTAGTCACCGTGGACCATAAGCCCCTGGTGAAGATCTTCTCGGACAAAGCTCTGGAGGACATAAAGAACCCAAGACTGTTTAACTTCAAAGAACGGTCCTTGATGTACAAATTTCGAATAAAGCATCTCCCTGGCAAACTCAATGCGGCACCAGACTGTACATCGAGATGCCCAGTGGCGTTAAGCCAGGAGGAAGCAAACGAAAAGGACATCGCACAAACTATGGATAGCGCCATAAGAGCGTCATTTAACTCCACCTGTGAGCAGGACCCTAAATTAAGAGCAATAACATGGGACAGGATTGTGGCTGCAGCTGCTACTGACGAGGAATGCCGTTCCCTCGCCGAATTCATACAAAATGGCTTCCCTAGATCTCGGCACGAACTGCCGGAGACAATTCGCCGGTTTTGGCATATGAAGGAGGAGTTATATTGCTTGGAAGGGGTGACGATAATGGAAAATAAAATCCTCATACCCAGAAAGCTACGTGCGGAGGTACTGGAATCGCTCCATTCAGCGCATCAGGGCGTCAATGGAATGTTGGCAAACGCTAGACAGCGGCTGTTTTGGCCAGGACTGGACGCGAGCATTCGTCAAACCCGGGCCCAGTGCAAAGTATGCAACGTAATAGCTCCATCACAACCCAAGGAACCCCTGATGCCGCCCTCGAACCCCGAGTTCCCATTTCAGAAGACTGTGACGGACTTCTTCGATTTACGAGGGAAGAACTATCTAGTATATGCAGATAGATACACCGGATGGGTAGAAGTCACTCTGATGTCGTCCGGGAATGCCAAGGCCACATGTGACGCCCTACGAAACTGGTTCTGCACGTATGGCGTACCGGAGGAACTTTCAACCGATGGCGGACCACCGTTTGACTCCAGTGAATTTAACCGGTTCCTAGATAATTGGGGCATAAGGAAACGAACATCATCGGCATATTACCCTCAAAGCAACGGCAGAGCAGAACTGGCAGTTAAAACGGCTAAAAGGATACTTGTTGATAGCACGGACAGTTGCGGTCGCCTATGCCATGACCAGGCAGCTAGGTCCCTACTGACTCATCGCAACACCCCGGTACGAGACCTACATATGTCTCCAGCGATGATGCTCTACGGTCGTGTGATAAAGGACCATCTCCCAGCGCTCCAGGACCGATATCGAATCCACAAACGCTGGAGAGAAATCAGTCATTATAGGGAAACAGCGATGGCAAAAAGACACTTAAGAGGAAAGAAAGAAAGAGGATACAATCTAAAAAGTCACCCACTTCAGGAACTGAAAATCGGGGAAACGGTGCAGATACAGAACCAAGTTGGTCCATACCCGCGCCGATGGGCAAAGACAGGAAGGGTGGTGGAAACACTGGGTAACCGGCAGTATAATGTACGCATGGATGGGAGTAACCGGGTAACCCGTCGCAATCGCAGATTCCTCCGAAAAATAAACCCAGTAGTAGATACTCCTTGCCACTCGATACCTGAGGTACCCCTAGGAATGTTGGATACCATAGACAACCCAACAGGGCCCGAAATACCGGGAGAATGGTCCACCACTGATATGGATCAAAACCAGCCCGAAACATCCGACACTCTACCAGAACCGATGGAGGTAGATGACACAGCATCCCTGGAATGATGGAGGTTGAGGAAGACCAACCGGTGCGTCGTAGCAGAAGGGTGACGCGACCACCCAGGAACCTATCCCCACAGACGTGGGGCACGTCGCACGACTACTCCAGAGCTTCGAAAAACATTGGACCACAACGCGAGTATCTTGTGGCCCCGGAAGGGAGGGGGCGTGTAGAGGTGGAATCGAACCTAAGACGCCCAGTTACAAGACCGGAATGGTCTTGGCGTCACACCCCCATAGAAGTAGACTCGCCCGCTTACACGAGAGGCGAGAGTGGGCTACTTAAACAAGACATTTACGGCAACGAGTATCTAGGCAGATACACGTCGTCTCGCTGCTACCTTACAGATTTAAATCAGGAGTGTTTCCGGTCCAGTCTATAGTACTTCGATCTGCTCACTGGTAAGGCTTACCAAAGTGTTCGTGCAGTGTTACAAGGGGAAAGCTAGTTACCAATCTAGTAACACGGTTTAAGTCATGTACACCCCTTTGCAAATTAATTGAAACGAATAATTTCATTATTATTTACTTTTTTTCGTATTTTTCCAATGAAACCTGAGCCAATACACCTGTGAGTACTTTGTATGGCCATTCCACGAAGTCGTTCTTTAAAGATTGACCACATATTCTCGATTGGATTTAAATCTGGGCCAATCTTGTACTTTATTTGCCCACTAGTAAAGCTTGCCAGTGTGTTTGTGCAGCGTTACAAATTTTCGAACACTTCCTTGGAGTAAAGTGTATTGCAGAACATGGTCATAGGACAACTAATTGAGAGTCGAGACAATAGTGTCTGTGCGGGATGAAAATCTGATGCAATCACGGATGACGGAATATTTTTCAAGGCCAATCAAATTTCATCATACACTCTGAAAATAGATTCATATTATTGCATGCCACTGCAAATGAATCAGTCTGTGGGAAAAATAGAAATCGATATCACCCTTTCACTCCAGTGGGTCTAAAACTGACGGTCGGCTGAAAGAAAGGAAACTAAAGCAGTTTTTTCCAGGGTGTAGATAGAAAGAGAGACATATGGTGATTTTCTAACCGCATGTTAGATATGGGACAAAACCAAATGTACTCACTATTCGTTTATTTTTTATTATTATCTAAAGAGACAAGGTTGCTAAATATTAAACCAATATATACAGGGTGATATGGATAAATTGTCGTCCTTATTAGGCAAAAGTGAAAATAACACTGACATCTCATTTTAACAGATGTATTTACCAAAATTACACAAAAAATATCTTGAAATACTAAAGAGTACATGTATAGAATAAAATAGCTATTGGCATCAATCCCTGCCTCTAGACGACTTCGGAATCTCCTCTATCACTTTTGTATGGTCTCCTTGTTTAAGTTGGTGAATGCTGCCATAATTCTTGTCTTCAGCTCATCTTTGGTGTTACAAGGAGTTTTATTGGTATCTTGGTCAACTGTGACTCACACATAATAAAGCCGTTGCACAGGTAGCCAGATGTAAGAGGCGAACTGGTCACAGAAATTATTTGACAGTCATGACTGGGTTCACTTATTTATTAGTTTTGTAATAATTGGTGATGGTTATGTATGAGATTGTTCTTAGATGTATCGTTATGTATTATGAGATTAGCACATACTAGTTCTTAATTACTGCTCAGTTATTACTCATTCATTTCCATTCAGTCAAATTACACATTGCCTTAGCCCAGGAACTGAACTTCTCATTACTATATCACCAACTTCCCAGACCATATTATCCAGACAACTGTCAATCATGTCTATCTGACCGAATAAAATATTTAACCCATTGGGCCTACGTCCTTGAACAATTTTAACTCTTCTGTCTGAGCTCCTGAGTAAAAATTCGCAAATAATTGGTATGTAATATTTCACGGTAGATATAAAAAGAATTACAAGTTACCTACCATGCAACAGCTAGCTGGGCATTAAGTCATTTTTCTCTACCACCGTTCAACCGGTGGTCGGGCATTACGTCATTTTTCTCGACCACCGTTCAACCGGTGTCTGGGCATTACGTCATTTTTCTCTAACACCGTTCAACCGGTGGCTGGGCATTACGTCATTTTTCTCTAACACTGTTCAACCGGTGTCTGGGCATTACGTCATTTTTCTATAACACTATTCAACCGGCGGCTGGGTATTATGTCATTTTTCCCTACCACTATTTAACCGGTGGCTGAGCATTACGTCATTTTTCCCTACCACTATTCAACCGGTGGCCGGACATTAAGTCATTTTTCTCTATCACCGTTCAACCGGTGGCTGGATATTACGTCATTTTTTCTCTACCACTGTTCAACCGGTGGCTGGGCATGAAGTCATTTTTCTCTACCACCGGTAAAACGGCGGTCAGGGTTGAAAGGGTTAATGTTTCCCGTCAAAATATTTACAATATAGCAGACATGCTTTTATCTTTTAAGATAATGTAAACGTCCTGTATGGTCAAAATTCAGTTCTTTGTTGGTAATACTTGATTCACCTGTAAAGAGTGCAGGCCTCACCGCTGGGATATGAAGTCCATCTGATTTCCAGTCCATATGGCTTCTCTGTCAGCCGAACCGACAAGATCGAAAGATCCCAAATATAGAATATTCCATTTGGTTTTGATTTAGCTGCAGGATTTGCAAGAAGGTTGTAAGTGTTGAAATCAATAGCGTTTTCTCTGTTTGGATAGACCCACAAGGCTGCGAATGTTTAAAATCAAGACTTTCCTTCCATTATATAGACGGCCTTTCCAGAGTGATGAGCTGAATCTAAACGAATCCCATGACTATGAGACGCCATTTGTCAGATTTCTCCGGTTTTTATTTTGACTTAGTTGTCAGAGTCTATTTGAGATGCATACCATGGGAGCATTTTAGAGGTAATTGTAGCATGTATGCACTAGCAAGCCAGGCCGTGACAACCTTAGGTACATATATAATGTACATACATATACGTTACATATATTACCTGCTTTAGATATTTCAGAAAATGAACATCTTACATTGGTATTCTTAACCTTCCTGTTGAGAATTGTAGAACAGCGGTTTCATCTTCGTTCAAAGACGGCTTCGGCCCCTCTTTACCCTCTCAGTAATATTAGGTTAAACCACAATCTTCTCCATGGCTCACACGGGCCTGTTTAACGACTACAGCACACATTTTTTAAGAATCGCATTTTTCTGGCTATACCAACTTGATAGTTCCGATCACGACAGACGCCTATTCGTGGCTTCACCTAATAAATACAAAAATCTTCTAGAAGGTTCTCAGTATTTTTTACTGATAGAGTACAGAGTAGCATCTAACAACTTTGACTCTCAAGACTAGTGGCCAATTCTATGATAGTGTATAAATAAGAGTAAATTTTCTATTGCTCTCTTCACTCAATTTAATTTGTTCAGATCTAAAGATAAAGCAAAATGTTTTGCCTGTAAATTCTCTTCAAAATCTACACTTGAGACATATAGAGTATTCTTGCCTGACCTTCCATATATAACTGAGTCTCTGTTGAGTAATATATGCAGATAACTCCGCCATGGTCTCTGCTAATATCTCTGCTATAATCTCTAATCTGGATCTCCACAAAGCATAGACATATCCTTCCAAAATGGCTCCTTTTTCCTCTAAACTGTACAATAAATGCCGCGCTGCCTCTTACATTTCTCATTGTAGGAAATTCTCTTCTATTTTTCCAGTCTATAAGAACTTGAGTGAAGCGTCTGACTATTCTATCAGCTTATTAAACCTTCTACCACATTTTCACAAAGTTCTAGTGGTACTAATTAACTCAGAATTGGTTAAGTATCTCAACTCACAGAACCTTCTCTCAGAAAATCAATATGGCGTTTACTTCTCTACATCAACTGTTGATGTATTAATAAATATGGGTATAGTGTATCTCTCGAAAATAATTCTATTCTTGGGCGAATTTTCATTCTCATCAAATCGGGAATTGATGAATGTCATGAACAGTCACTCATTTTGTTGTTTTTGTTTTAATAGAGATGTCGTACTGGGATCTAGATTTCGGAATACTCAGTCAGTTATGTGGAATGCGTGATATACGCTTAGGTCTTTAGGCCCTATAAGAGTATTGTCATTTAATTGATAGCATATTTCTTAGTATATGAGATGCTCATTGTAGGGCGATCTTCTACTTTGCATACTATTAGTAAAAGTGTACATTCCTTTTCTCATGAGGTCCACAGCTCTGATTACTATTGGTACAGTCTCAGTCGTCATTCCCTGTTAATCTCGATATCCGGGTCCTTGAATTTGGACAATTTCTCGATAATTTTGATGGAGGTATTTCTCGCAGATGGTATTGATATGTCAATAAGCATACACTTCATGAATTTCTTATCTCACATCTGTTAGGTTTTATTTCCCTATCAATTTGAAGCGACATGTCCCAGAGGATAGTCACATCGTTTTTTTTTTGTAGAGCTGTGTCTGGTTGGTGCTCATACTATCTCTCAGCGGTTTTGATTTTGTGTTTCTTGCATATCTTCTGGTGAACATATGTTGCTACCTTGTTATGTCTGTGGGTATATTAATTTTTGCCAATTCCGGACATATTGAGATAATATGGTTGATAGTTTCATCGTATTATACGCAGACCCTTCATTTTGGGTTAGTACTATCCTTAAATGCGACAGAGATAGGATCTGCTAGCGATGACTTGGTCCTGTGCTGCCATAATTAGACCTTGTCTCAGTTTTCAGCCTGTTGCTCTTCAGCAACTTATTGTTTTCTGTTGGACTACATCTGCTTCTTTCCTTCTTTTTGGATATTTGCAATGCAACGCCTTGTCCTCCCTTTTTTTGTTGTTGTAGTTTCATTTGGCCAATATTTTTTGCTTTCTGTTTTCCTTTCCTTTCTTGTTGGCAGATTTTCAAGTATATTAAGCCGTTTCTTGAAGAGCACAGTTCATTTTTTATGGAGTGGATTGCTGGTTTACTATTTGTAGTAGAGGTCATTGTTTTTTTTTTCTTTTTTCTGTAGTTTTTAGAGTTAGTTCAAGATGGATTAGATAGATTAGACATCGGCCTACTAAAGCTCTTGGTACATACAGCATATCAACATCAGATTTCGTATGGCGCATCCTCAATTAGGTAAGCATTTTCTGGTCTTGGCTGCCAATGTTTTAATGTCATTCAAAGTCCATTTAATAATTCTGAATCCGTATGTTACCACGGGTATAGCTAAGGTGTTGATAGACTTCATTTTATTGGTGGCATTAAGTTTGCTTTTTAGTATCAAACGCACTCACCTATAATATTATATTTGGATCGTTTTTCTTCATAATTGAATGTTGTATTGCGTCTCTTCATTAATTCTTAAGTATTTGTATCTACCATCTTGGTCAAGTTCCTTAATGTTGTTGTTGATATCACGATCTAAATCTGTAGTTTTCATTAGTTTAGCGCCTTTGAAGGTGGCTTTGATACATTTGGCGATTCCATCCTAATGCTTTCGATGATGGTTTTGACAATGGAGATTATGTTTTTCTGTTGGTTGTCATCCTTTCCAAACATTTTAAGATCATCAATATAGAATAGGTGATTCCATTTGCCAATTTGTGACTTATATCCTTAGCTCCTGTGGTTCAGTAGGCGCTAATGCAAGGCAGAGGAGTAGTGGTGACAATGAATCTCCTTTTTTGTTGGTAGAGTTTCAGGTACATTAAACTTTTTCTTGAAGTGTACAGCTTCTTTGTTGATGGATTTGATTTTGTGTTTTATTATTTGTAGGAGAGGGTCATTGGTTTTTGTGAGGTACGCTTCCAATCCGGTTGTTGTAGCTTTTAGAGTTAGTTAGAATTGGATCACTCCTCGATATCTAATTTCGGGTGGCGCATCCTCATTTGGGTAATTATTTTCTGGTCTTGGCGTTCAATTTTTCAATGTTATTCAATTTCCACTTAATAATATTGAAGATGGTATAGCTAAGGTGTTGTTAGCCTTCATTATATTGGTCCGATTAAGTTTGCTTTTTAGTATCAAACGCTTTCACCTATAATATTCTTTTCGAATCTTTTCTTCATAATTGGATGTTGTATTCCGTCTCCTTCAATAATTCTTAAATATTTGTATCTACCATCTTGGTCTAGTTCCTTAATGTTGTTGTTGATAACAAGGTCGAAATCTGTAGTTTTGGTTCGTTTACCTCCTTTTAAGGTGGCTTTGGCGCATTTGTTGATTCCGAACTCCATACTTACGTCTTCGCTGATTATTTGTATCATTATTAGTAGTAGTATTTAAATTATCTGCTTATACGATGTATCTGTTATTGGGAATAATTATCAGGGCGCTTGGTGTATTTCAGATAAGTAACAAGAATTATGCTTTGGTTGCTGACAGAAGTAAATTTTCACCTCAAGCAGATAGAAAAATGGAGGTTGAAGCGCGAACGCCATTTGTGAGACACTTTCAAATTTATCTCTTTCAACAAGCAATTAGGCAGGCGACAATGTTTCCTGCTTTTCTCTATTCTTTCCTCCATTAATTTTCAAAATGTCACTTTCTTTATTTCTATTGACTGAACATTTTTCTCTCTAATCCTAGAGTTTCTGTGAATTATTCAACTGTTAAACGTAGGATTCTCCTGACATGACGTTCTAACGATATTTTCACAGCAGTCAATATTTTTGTAGTTTTTAAGAGCGTAACTGAGAATTAATGGTGGGCGTAAATGATGGCATGTTTTTCTCTTTCTTTTTTTTTTGGAGGTGGTGGGGTGGTGGTGCGTTATTCCAACGTCATGACGTGATGGGTTTGTTTTATTCTTTTCTTATATTTGACTGCAGATAATGGAATTGATTGAAAAATATTTGTAATTAACTCCTAATTGATCCCCGATGACAGAGAGATACATGAAACGGTCGAACATTCGATAGACTGATTAGTGAAAAGAGACAGGAAGAACGATAATGATGTGCGAGAGAATTCTGAGAGGGAGAAAGGAATGGCGGAGACAACGCTTCAAAAACTGAAATTGTGAACTGAACTATTTCTTAATTGTCTCTTCCTTATGAACTCGAGGAGGATAATAGAAATATATTTATATTATATTATATTATATATATATATATATATATATATATATATATATAACGAAGTTTTACATTAGATTAACGTTTATTCTAACTGAGACTTTGCCCTTTCACTTAAAACAAAATAAATAATAACATATATGTATTCTCCTCAGTTTCGTCTTTAAATAATTTTATTTTGTAAACTTAATACAGATTCAAAGACTGAAATTGTGAACTGAACTACTTCTTAATTGTCTCTTCCTTATGAACTCGAGGAGGATAATAGAAATATATTTATATTATATTATATTATATTATATATATATATATATATATATATATATATATATATATATATATATATATATATATATAACGAAGTTTTTTACATTAGATTAACGTTTATTCTAACTGAGACTTTGCCCTTTCACTTAAAAAAAACAAAATAAATAATAAAATATATGTATTCTCCTCAGTTTCGTCTTTAAATAATTTTATTTTGTAAACTTAATACAGATTCAAAGACTGAAATTGTGAACTGAACTACTTCTTAATTGTTTCTTCCTTATGAACTCGAGGAGGATATTAGAAATATATATATATATATATATATATATATATATATATATATATATATATTTATTTATATATATATATGTTTATGTGTATATATATATATATATTTATATATATATGTTTATATATATATATATATATATATATATATATATATAATGAAGTTTTACATTACATTAATGTTTATTCTAACTGAGACTTTGCCCTTTTATTCAAAAAAACAAAATAAATAATAAAATATATGCATTTTTCCTCAGTTTCTTGTTTAAATGATTTTATATTTTAAACTTAATACAAATTCAAATCTAAAATTGATAATTTTTAATGTTCAATTTTATAGCAACATTTTATATTTTAGAATTTAATAGTTAGAATGATTTCTATTTTAGTCTAACGCTAACATTAAGGCATTGATAATTATAAACTTAGTTCATCGTCAAGTTCTTTGAATTCTCTTGAATACTTGTATTTTGATTAATCATTGCAGGTTATGTAACAGCGTTTTCCCTAGCAAAGGGGGTTTAGACGATTTGAAACTTTAAAAAGCCCTATATTCTCTTTCAACACCATCACTTCATAAGACACCAGAATGGTACAAACAACATGGCTATTTTTGTAGAGATCTTATAACATATTTATGCTATAGTTTTCGAATAAATAATTATATCTATCTATCTATCTATCTATCTATCTATCTATCTATCTATCTATCTATATATATATATATATATATATATATATATATATATTAGTTTTAAGGTGTGCTAGAAGGTAGAATTGCTCAATATCAGTGATAAAGCGTATATAAACATAAGACACTGATGTCAACACTTAGCGGCGACAGTCTTTTTTATAGTTGGACAATTTTTTCAGGCCACACACACAAACACACAAAGATTTCTGTAACAAACTCAATGCAAGCATTTTACAACATGGCAAATAGAGAATTTCAAAATAACAGCAAATTATTTGCTGTGAACACTCTTCTCAGCTCAGGATCTCGTCAAACACAATAAATGTACAAGAAAATAGAAATCGGCATATGTAAAATACAGAAACAGCGATAATATATATATATATATATATATATATATATATATATATATATAAAGCTTTCCCTGACGATCCGTTTAGGTGAAACCTAGGTAAGTTTGTCTGGCTCACTAGGTGTATCTAGGTCTCCTTTACGATTGTATTGAGCTCTTTTGTTAGTTGTTACTCGTATCGGGGTTTTTTCTTTGGGCTTCAGACCTGCATCTGTGCGATTTTTTGTCGGCAGAAGTTCATGTTTGTAGCTCTTTCTTTTTTTAAAACCTTTTTTCCCCTCGAAATTGATTTGATTAACAAATCAAAAATTCGAGGGTTTTTCGAAACGAGTCTAGTTATTTATATTTTATGTATATATATATATATATATATATATATATATATATATATATATATATATATATATATATATATATATATATATATATATATATATATATATATGTATATATAATCTTCATCAGGTAAACTTCTGTCTCCTATTCTTGGGTTTGGAAAAAGAAATCTAAATTATAGTTGCACTTACTTACGCACGTTATATTTTTACTGTAGTTCAACTGTAAGATAGGTGGTACCATTTTTGAATAATTGGAGTTTTTTGCGGCCTTAAAAATGTTTAGACTGTTCGTAATTGTCTCTGAAATACAGCTGCTAATGGAAATCGGTAGTGTATGCACATTCTTTCAAAACTGATTACAGAAAAATGTATGTTTGTGATTACATTTAATAATCTGATTTGAGAAAATACTGTATCTGTTCTGAGACAGGTTTTCCGGTCGACACACTAGCGTTTGTTTGTTTGTTGTTTTTTTATTCATAAGATATGTTGTTTAAAATGTCATGTACCTTCAACATGATGAGTCTCTTGTTCATCTCGAGGTCCTCTCCAAAATGCAGACTTTGGGTTCAACACCGAGCGGCGACCGTCTTTTTTATGCTTGAACACATTCCTCAGACCACACACACAAAATCTTCATTATGACCAAGGTTTTGATCATTCAAACAGTTGATGACGCTGGATAATCTACTCTATCCTGTAAAATGACTAATTCTCCCACAACATAGTTGTATTACAAACTAGAGCTGCCCACTGTTGTTTTTTAATAAACAGAACAAGGCTAAGCATGCAACAGGGATTGTCTACCTGTCCTATCAGACAGGCGTAATCTGAAACGTAAGGCCAGTCATTATATATATATATATATATATATATATATATATATATATATAGATAGATAGATAGATAGATAGATAGATAGATAGATAGATAGAACAGTCTGAACAATGTATATATTGTAAATACACTACTCTAAAGAAAGGTTAAAATTACCTACTTAAGACATAACATACTTCGAAAGGATCCAATTATTGTTGTGTATTTCTTAAGTACGTTTGTCCTTGCAGTGAACACTGTCGCCATATATGGTCTGGTGCCCCCTCTGTTCATCTCTATGTCCTCGACAAAATTCAGACTGATATGCAATGTTATAGGTCCTTTTCTGGTATCTCGTCTACAGTCACTTTCTCAAAGACGTACTGTGGCTTCCCGCTCTCTTTTCTACAAATATTTTCACGTCAACTGTTCTAACGAGCTATTTTCATTGGTACCCAAACTGCATGCTATTCAACACTCTCTCCAGTGTGAACAGCAGCCGTGGAGGAAGCAATTTTCCCGACCCCTGCGCTAATCTTCACACTCAGCACCGCTTGCGACAGCAGTTAAAAATGCATTTATCCTAAGGATCTCTTCGGGTTCCGTTGTTTGAGTAGCATTTTCGGACAATCTCAATGCACTCTCCAGCAAGCACTCATTAACACCCCTTCTTTTGTCAGCCGAGACAGCCTCTGTTGTATGACGAAGGCGTGTTCTTTTCTTGGGTGGCATGGCGTTAGTATTGAAGTATATTTAAATTGCAATTTTACAAAATGCGCAAAATTTGACAGTGAAAATCAATTTGGTACGACTTATAAAAAGTTAACCTACTTAACGTATTATTGAACAAAATTTGAAGCAAGGAAAGTGCAATCATTTGGACTTTGCTAAACAGACGCTTCTAAGTGGTACAGCGCGTCAGATCAAATGAGAGTTCCGTGTAGGAAACAAGTTCGATTCCTGCCGGAGAATACGTATTTTCTGCAAAATTTCCCGAACATTCAGGCAAAGTATGTAATTAATATTGTTTATTATGAACTGAGAATTTACTTAAAGTATCATTATTTACCCACTGCCCCAGGCAGCAAGATGTGGCACAAGGCCGAGTTTAAAGTGGGCTATCCGAGCGCGTAGGCTCGGGCAAAAATTCCCTATAGACCACGTAAAAACGAAGTCAGTCTCCCGAGACGAGACTCCACCCCTCGGCAGAGCCTCGTCTGGGGTATACCCTCTGACATAAGCCAGGTAAATATTTACTTAAAGTATCTGACAATAACGCATTACTTAAAATTTTATTAAATAATAATTAGTGTTCATTCGAACAGGTCAAATATCATGTTCGCAGTTCAAAACTTGTTTACATGCCATGGATATAGAGAGGGTGAGTGAGTAAACATTAAGGACGTTGTATAAGCAGATGTTCACACTATTTAAGGGCTGAAAAGGGTTCATTATTAGGGTTTAAACGAACAGGTCCAATGATTTGTTTGTTATAAGACAATGCGCAAAATCTATATGGTGGAAAACAACATTTCAACATCATTTCTATCTTTATTCTTTTCTTCATTTCTTCATTATTTATTCATTTAATTATTAATTTTTCATGTCACTTTTCGATATGTATTTATTTTCTCTCATTCACCTTTTCTTTCTTTACCTTTCGTCAATTTTTGTCTTTTTTTAATATTTTTATTTATATTTGTTCTTTTAACTTTTTTGTCTCTTCGTACATTGGATTATTTATTTCTCTCTCTTTAAACACATTCTTTCTTTCTTTTCTTTTCTTTTCTTTCTACCTTTTCTGTCTTCCTTTTTTTTCTTTCTATTATTTTTTTTCTTTTTCTTTCTTTCTATTCCTTTCTATCTTCCTTTTCTTTCTTCTTTATGCTTTCTTCTTTTTTCATTCTTTCTCTCTTGGTTTCCTTCTTCTTCGTTGGGGCATTATGATCGTCGGGGGTTATAACAGGGAAAGAAAATGAGGAAACACTAAGGATGTCGTTAAAGCTTTTGTTTACACGAAATCTTACCTAATCTGGAGCGAAGTAAAGTTTAATCAGTTTAATCAAATTTAAAGCGAATTATAAATCGGCGCCTATGTAATGGTTATGCAAAATTTGGAGCCAATTGATTGGAAATTGCGGATGTCAATGGGAAAAACACGAATTGTACTCAGTTATTCGACGAATTCCCGCGATTAACGCGAATGATCTTAAAAGAAATTAATGAAAACTATGTTTGTGCCAGAAATAATGATCATGTTAAATTTGGAGAAAATGGCTTGAAATGTCAGGAAGATATTGGGCAAGAAACTGGTTTTCTGAAAAGTTTTTCGCGGTATTTCGTTACCCACGGGAGGTCTGGAACAAATAAAGTCGGTGTTGAGCACTCTTGGAGCATAATGTATCACTGTGTCAAGTTTGAAAGAGATACGGTTGAAAAATGTATAACGAATATATACAAACAGACAAACAATAATATTCTGTTTTATATATAAAGAAAATTTTTCATTATATATATATATATATATATATATATATATATATATATATACAATTTGTGCATAAGGAGAAATTAGTACTGAGTAAATTTCCCGTCATAATGAAATGTTGAATGCTATGTTCATCATTTTTTTAATATAAAAATCTATCCTCTGCATGATACAGTAACATTTGAGTAATACACGAGAACACACACATACGCACAGACACACACACACACACACACACACGCACAGACACACACACACATATATATATATATATATATATATATATATATATATATATATATATATATATAAATATATATATATATATGTTCACAAAGAACACAAAAGATTGGACGTAAACACATAATTCTCAGTGTTCGAATTCATAATGAATTTTAATTCAAATTGAAATTTTCATTCTATTAATAATTACACCGGCACATGGAGATACACACACACAGACACGAACAGACACAAACACACACGCTCACACACAAATAAAACACACACACACACACACACACACATACACACACACACACATATATATATGTATATATATATATATATATATATATATATATATATATATATATATATCATATGTATGTATAAAGGTAAAAGACAATTGGAAAACTGTGGTATTAGCTGACGCAATTTACATACATACAGTTGTCCTCTTGTCCGTCACCTTTATATATATATTGTCTTTTTCTACAGGTAACTCTGAAAGAAATATATATATATATATATATATATATATATATATGTGTGTGTGTGTGTGTGTGTAGTATGTCTATGTATATATATATATATATATATATATATATATATATATATATGTGTGTGTGTGTGTGCATGTGTGTGTGGTGTGTGTATGTGTGCAGAGACTCATGTTTTAAATCTCAATGTTATTTTCTAAAATTAATTTTTATCAATTCAAATGTTTTTATTTTACATTACTTATGCGCATAAATGTCTAAATGCTCGACAACTTTCTTCCTTCGTCTATCAACAGATCTTCGGGGGATCTCTGCCAGATTTATATCTCCTTTAGCTCATGTCCACGACTTTATTCCGACTGTATTATCAAGTGAATGCAACTTGTCGAAAAGAGCTGGTCGCCATTGTTGAAGCATCGGCGCATGTGCAGAATGTCGCTTGATATCCGCTTTTTAAGATTGGTTTTCGATTGAACAGAGAAGGCACACTTCCGCTCACTGTTCGTCTCGAATCGTTCTCTTTTATGTGTCGATAAGATAGCATTCATTCTCTTTCTTCTCTATTGTTCAGAGGAAGTCGATAGAGTACCGGTCACCGGCGTTATCTGCGAGGAGGCAAGACAAGAACAAGTCAAACCGTAAAGAATGTAGAAATCTGGTTGAAATACAACGCACAATGAAGTCAATATCTTCAAAATTAAAAGTTCAGGAAAACTGGGAATATACTGAAGATTCTACGTTGATATAAAAAGTGATAAAAATATACTTCTCACTCTCAACCATGTATTGGTAGAGACACTAAATATATTATACATTTCAAGTCAGATTTATCTGTTTATCAAATAGATATGAGCTTGAAAGTCTTACTAATGTATTGTGAGTTTGATCATCAGCCATTAAAAAGATGGAACAAAGGAGTTTCGATATTTTTTCCTTTAAGCAAGGAACTGTTTTAGTACATTACACAGAGGGCTATAATAAGTTTTTAGCAACCCTTGATTACAGCAATTTTGGCTTGTTTAATAATGTCTCTTTTTTTCAGACAATAACGTGTTAGAGTCTGTCTATATTTCTGATATGAGGTATTATGTACATTATTTACATTATTCGAACTATTGACCTCGCCTTTGTCGTCATATTTATCACAACGTTTCGGCTGTTGTACGCTCTGGCCTTCTTCAGTTGGTCGGAATTTCGAATTGAACCCTTTATTTCGCTCACTGGGATAGACTGTCCTCAAGGACGCATGGCATTGTGAATAAAGGCGTTGGTTAAATCCAGTGACAGGATCCAAATAGTGTGAGTTCAATATCCGGTTAAGGCAGTGGAGAACTTTCAGAGGGAAATTAGCAGGAGATAACTGATAATTGACATCCATCAAACATAGCACGTGGAACTAGAACAGTCTACCCCAGTGAGCGAAATAAAGGGTTCAGTTCAAAATTCCAACCACCTGAAGAAGGCCTGAGCGTACAACGGCTGAAAGTTGGCTTTACAGATATAGATTCTAATGCCATTTCCTCAAAGTATTCTATGTATATGTTTGCCATTGCTGAAACGTTGTAATAAATATGGCGACAAAGATGAGGACAATAGTCCAAATAATGTTAATAATGTAAATAACGTGTTAGTATCTAGCTACTTTTATCTATGAAAAATAGTTTACTTATATTTTGCAATGAAAGCTAGAGGAAATAAAGAAATTAGTGAATTTCAACGAAGGCATATAATAGGATGGCATCAGTGTGGCAAGTCAAATAGAGAAATTGCTAGGTTTCTCCAGGTAAATCATCAAAAGGTTAATAATATTGTCACGAAATTTAATGAAGAAGGCCATTGTCGTGTGGAACAACGTTCAGGAAGACCAAGCATCATGTCTGAGTGAATGAAAATGGAGCTGAAGAAAGAAGTCTTTAGAAAATGTCGTCAGAGCGTCAAAGATGTTGCCAAAAGCAGGAAAATGTCGCCATATGCGGCGAGAAAGACTCTGAAAGCGCTAGGCTAATAAAGAAGTGTTTCAAGAAAGAAGTCCTTGAGTTCAGAGGTTAACAGGAACAGGTGTATCGTCTGGACGAAAGAATTCAAGAGCAAAGTTTATTAAATTTTGGCAGTCTGTAATTTGTTCAAATGAAAGTAAATTCTGCCAATGTACGAATTCGAGACAGGTTTATGTTTGGAGAAATCAGAATGAGAGTTGGAACACTGAATATCTGCAGGCGAGCGTAAAACATGGAGGGGTTGGAGTAATGGTGTGGAACGCTGTCTGGTTTGGAAGGAGGTCTGAGCTGATTCTTGTTGACAACCGGTTGAATGGCCCAAAATACTGTCAAATATTAGAGAAAGGACTACTCCAACTAGTTGAAACCAATCAGATTGACAAGAATGTCTACCTTTTTCAAGAAAATGGAGCGCCATGTCATACGAGCGAAGTAGCAAAGGCTTGGAAGAAATCGTAAGGAATCAAGTCGCTGAAAAGTCCTGACATGAATCCAATAAATTATGTTTGTCAGCACCTTGACCAAAATCTTCGATAGCGTGCAATCATAATCATGTCATTTGGAACCATTAAAGAAACGTTGCTAAAGGATTGTCAGATTATAGATCAGACGACTGTTGATAAGTTGATTAAATCAATGAAAAATCAAATACAAGCACTGAAACTAAAAAATGGAGGTCTTACGCCATATTAAATCCAAATACTGTTTATTTATGTTGATTTGGGATTACGTAATATAATTTTGAAATTGGATGTAGTTTGTTTCTCCAGGCTAAAACCTTTTCTTAGGCCACTTTATTGTCCGTACAAAAAATATAGCTTATAATCTTTTTTAATTCATCTTTTTGGAAATTATCGTTTATTTCTATTAAGTACCTTTTCTCATGTCTTAATTTAAACAGCTAAAATCATACTTTTGTCTTTAATTTTTATACGTTTGTTATATGCTGATGTGCTTACACCAAATAATCCTTCGTCTCTTGCCGTTCCTTTGTTGTTGTATTTTCTTGGAGTTTTCAAAATTTACAAAAAAGCTCAAAACTCTGCGTGCCCAGCTTTCGCAACGATTGACGATAAAGAAAATAGAAAGTTGCCAAAATTTATTTCGTAAATTCTGAACAAACGATTTATAACATATTTAAAATATAAAATGGAAACATTGTCTATTAGGTTACGCATAAGAAATGTTAACATTCCCTATCTAAGATTTAAGAGACCTCGAAATTAACTAAACATTGATGTGTGTTTCTTAAATAGGGTACGTGTGATTTGTATCATTGTAATTTTGTGTGTTCTGTTCTAGCGCAATGTTACACGTCGTTGTGACGTTAGGTCTGAGAGTTCAAACTGTTCTTGTGATACAGAAATGTTTGACACAAACTCAAATTAAAAAGGGAATACAGTTTGGGTTCTCGTGTACAAGACGACCACTATTATCTGATATGGTCTCTGCTGAGAACTTAACTTATAAAGTAGATATCAATCGACATACTTCTCATATACCGCAGGTTCAATAATGGCGACGATCACTTCCGGGCGAGCTTCGTTAACATAGATACAAACCATTTCAACTCAAATATATTTATTTATCAAGAGCAGCGGATTTACAAACGTCCTTTGAGAAAAGACTTTTGATATATTATTTTCCTTTAAGCAACGGATTGTTATCACACATAAATCATTCCCCCAGTGCATCGAAATATTTCTAAGGGAAATAGACGACCTACTAGGAGATATACTTGGTGCAAATAATCTTAGTGTGGTAATAAAAATAAGCATATCACATCTCCCCTCTCGGTTGTAAATAAACATTAAAATAAATATAACATTTTCAGCGCTAAAAAATGAAGTAGTCTCATAAAGCTTCTGCTTCATGTTGCTATTATATCACACTTCTTCTTTTATGTTCCGTATCTCTTCGGGACATAGGCGATCATAGCTCTTCATTTACTCCCTATCCGTTGCAGCTCTCAATATGTTCTTTTGCTACTTCTGCCAAACCCTGTTCCGTTATTGCTGTAGTAAACCTTCCTACAATAGAATGAACTCTTCCTCTTTTCATAAATATTAACTGCGAGAATCGCAGAGTAGAGGAGTAGAGTAGAGGAGTAAATGCTTCTCTTGAGGGGTATACGCATTCGGATAATTATCTGACACAAGGCTCCGTCCCTGTGCTGGTGGTATCACGGCTCCGACTAGCATAGACCAGCTCTGACCAGCTTCGACAAGCTATGACCAGCTAAGACCAGCTTAGACCAGCAGCCCGAGTGAAAACACTCTCTCCCCATGTTAAAAAATGACCTTGTGTCACAACCTGACCCAGTGGGGGGGGGGGTAAAGTAAATACCGTCGTAGGGTAGAGGAGATGCAGTGATAACCTGACCGTTCGGACCTACACATCTCTATCTGCTTATTAATAACACTCTGCTTTGGATATATCTGTCATTTCAATACACTTGTTCAACCATTTGTGTCTTTCTTTCTGGCCTCTAAACAGGCCACAACAGTTATCCCCTTACTTAAGCGCCCTAGTTATGTCACGCATTTCTTTCAATTGTTTCCTCTTTCCCCTCTATCCGCCGTGTGGGTATCAGATTCTCTAGGCCCTCTTTTCTTATTACGTGTCCGACAAATTTCAGCTACTTCTTCGTGGTGTAATTTATAAGCTTCCTTCATCATTGCTCTCACATTTGGTGCATCACACTCTGTTACTGACAAATTCAAAGATTATTTCAAAGAATTATTCGGTAGCGACGTAAATGAAATATGTGTGTGTGAAATATAAATATAAATTTCTACCAGTTACATAACGCAGTCATCAAAAACAAGCAAATAATCAGTTTTAAAATAATAACACATCAGCCTTAAAAAAATAAAAATAATAGCAAGTTTTACCTATCATAATTTTACACACCCCACCACATGTACATACGTGCGTGCGAGGAAATATTATTCAGCGAAAGAATAGAAAAATTCCCTGATTGCTGACATGTATACATTCACGAGAAATATTCGCTACAGATCCCATCTTTGAATTTCAGCAAACAAATGCGTATGTATGTAGACAATAGAACACATATACATACATATTCCAAGTTCCATACTGTCCACATATGTTTATGTTTGTATGAGCCCCGGCGGACGAGCGAGTGTGTATGTGTGTGTGCGGACCTCACTTGGTGTACGGACATGAATCTATGTTTGCGTCAGCATGAATGACATCACGACGACGATTCCCCACCCCTCTTACATAATAATACCAATACACGCAATACAAAATTAGAAAAAAAATAATCAGTTTGTCTGACGATCGCAAAAACGTGAAACCCAGGGTCACAAAAACACACATCAATCCAACCAAATATAAATATATATATATATATATATATATATATATATATATAGTTCGCTAGTGGTTGGTATGCTCGTTACAATCTGTAACATAATATATACTACTGTTATAACTTAGATGCTAAAATGATTTAAAAAAATCTTACAAATTTAAAATTCCATTTCTCAAAAATTAAATTCCGTTAAAAAAAACCCCAAAAAACTTATACTGTACGGATTAAATTATTTGAAATACATATTTCAAAAGAATATGCTGAAATAAAAATGTGTTATTTTAAGAACAGTGTATAGAAATCAGTAGAAAGTTTTAAAAGTTAATTTATAAAATTAAAGCAAGAAATACATTGCCTATTACGTTTCTCTCCAGTTTCGATAGGCCTAAGATCTACGCAGCCCAACTAGCTACGTTAATTTTTTTTCATTTTCTTTAAGAAAAAAAGAGAGAAATTAAGTAACATTACTTTTTTTCTTTCTTTTTTTCTTTCATCTTTATTATGAATCTTGTGACCAAGTAAAGAAACAACAAAACAAGTGTTACAGATATATCATAATATTAAACAGTAAGTACAACAGAAGAGTATTATACGACTAGTGAGTCTGTCGGTTGACCTAGCGTTCAATCTATTCGACTGTTAATATTTAACGGCCGCCCGTCTCACGAGGGATGTATGTGGCACAAGGCCGATTTTATCGTGGGTTCTCCGAATTGATTTTATACTCAATAATAAAAAAGGATTATAGAGCTGGGCCTTTTCTTCACTTTTCGCTCGCTTCTTCCTCTCTCTCTCTCTATACACAAACACACGCACAAACACACACACACACACACACACACACACACACACACACACACACACATATATATATATATATATATATATATATAAAGAGAGATATATGTCGTATAGTGGCCAATAGAGTAGCGCACTGTAGTGAATAAAGTACCTTTTTGATTTTGCTGAGATAATTTTATGTTTTATAAAAGTCATTTTGTAGATCTGATGACCAGTTTTTCTGCAATCCAACATAAAATCTTGTTATCAATCTTCAAGTTGCGTTGTCAGAAAATCTCTTTGATTCCCGTCTTGTAAAACCTCTTAATTTCCTTATCTCTTCCAATTCTAAACATCAAAATCTACCATAAGAGTTTCCACCAATTAAATTACAGGCAATCAAACTCTCCTCACCCATTGTATGTGAAATTTCAAGTTTGAGAAGGGACACTTGTATTAAATGGCTCTTCGAATCCACGGTGTCTATATAGCAGCATTTCCTCTTTTAATTCTGTTTTAATTTTTATAAATTTTCGATTAGCAGATTTTTATATTTTTGAAATTACCCGTTGCTGGCCTCCTGAGAAATTGACATTGTTTTTACACATGTATATCTAGATTTATTTTGAAAAAAATATTTTCCTTTAAATTAAGGCGGAGAATGATTTTGTATTTTTTGTAATGCTAGGTCTACAAATATCTTTTCATTTATGTTTCCTTAACTTTATCAATTCATATAAGTGATAAATCAATATATTTTGATTTTCACTATTTTAGCCGCGGGTGCCAAACACCCCGACTAATTTCTTTGAGTGATAAACAAAGCTAGTTTTTCGATAAACTTCGTCGATTTCATTTGTCCATTTCTACGAATTTCCTTTTCCAGTGCTTGCTTTGTTTTTACTCGCCATCGCTTTCTCTCTCTCTTTTATCCCTCCTTCATTCTTTCTGTTTCTTACGTTCTTTCTTTTCCTTCGTGTCATTCTTTTTCTTTCTTTCCTTTCCATACTTTTTCTTTCTTTCTTCTTTTCCTTTTGTCATTTTTTCTTCTTTCTATCTTCCTTTCTTTTTCTTTCTTTTTACTTTTCCTGTCTTCTTTTTCATTCTTTCTTTCTTATTTCCTTTGCCTTTCTTTTTCTTTATTTCTTTTTTCTATTTCATTTTCCTTTCTTTCTTTTACATTCTTTCTGTTTTTTCTTTCTTTTTTCTTACAATCTTCCTGTGCCATGTGTCCTCAAGGACATTTATATATTTATCACAATGTTTCGGCAGTTATACGCTCCGACATTCTTCAGGTGGTGCAATGTCGAAAATAACGCTATATTCCTCAAAGACATATGGCAGAGTGGATAAAAGCGTTAGTTGGATCCAGTGACAGGACCCATGGAGTGTGAGTTCAATATCTGGTTAAGGCAATGGAGAACTTGGAGAGGAAAATTAACATGAGCTAACTGATAACTGACATCCATTAGACATGGCATGTGGAAATAGAACAGTTGAGAGAAATTAAGGGTTCAGTTCGACATTCCAACCACCTGAAGAAGGTGGAGCATACAACGGCCGAAATGTTGTGATAAATATAGCAACAAAGATGAGGACAATAATCCGAATAATGTAAATAGTGTACATAATACCTCATCTCAAAAATATAGACAAATTTTTCGTTCTTTCTTTCTTCTGTTTTCTTTTTTCTTCATTTTCATTTTTTCTTTCTTTTTTCTTTATGCCATTCTTTCTATTTCTTTCTTTTTTCGTTCTCCTTTCTTTTTTCTTCCCATTTTACTTTCTTCTTTTTTCTTTCTTTCTTTAGTTACATTTCTTTTTATTTCTTTCATTGTATTTCTGTCGTTATTTCTTCTTTCTTTCTTTCTTCTTTCTTTCTTTCTTCTTTCTTTCTGTCTTCTTTCTTTCTTTCTTTATCCAATCTCCCTTTCTTTTCTTTTTTCTTTTGCTTTCCTCTTTTTTCTATCGCCCTTTCTTTCTTTCTTTCCTTTCTTTCCTTTCTTTCCTTTCTTTCTTTCTTCTTTTCTTTTTTCTTTCTTTTCATTCTTTCCTTCTTTTTACTTTCTTTATGTCATTTCTCTATTTATTTCTTTTCTCTTTCTTTGTCCTTTCGTTCTCTCTTCTTTCTATCGTCCTTCCTTTCTTTTTATTTTTTTATTCTTTCTTTCATTCCGCTTCATTATTTTCGTTGCCCCCTCCTTCATTTGTCTTTTTTACATTGTTTTTTTCTTCGTCCCTTTCCTCATTTTTTTCTATCATTATTATATCCCTCATTATTTCCGCCAAAACATTTTTTTTAATTTTTTTGATATTCATTTCTCCTATTGATTTGATTTTTCTTTCTCGTTCTTTTTCATTTATTCAGTGGATTTACTTCAATCCCTTATTCTCATTTGCTTATCATAATTTTCCCCTTCATGACCAATTTTCTTACTTATCCCATTACACCAATTCCCACTTCGTCCATCCCATTCCAAAATAAATCGAAATATTCATTAAGGATTTGTTTTTTGCTTATCAACCAACTGTGACGTCCCTAAACACAGCCTTCTCTCGCTCCTCGCTGCTTCGTTCGGGTGTCGCAGCTCCAAACGTGACGTCCGCCTGTTTGCGTCAGTCGTGTTGTCCCGTTCTCTGACGACCAACTGGCTTGGTATCGGTCGCGGCACCCAAATGTTACGTTCTAACCTTTTGGTGATTCGGATGGGAATCTGGTTAGATTCGATATCAGCCTCGTCGTTCCCAACTCGCTTCTAACGTCTGGTTACCAAAGTAACTGCGTTGATCTCCAGTCCGCCTACCCACATTGTGAATTGATCTTAGGCAGACGAAATCAATCAGTCGTTGGGGCTGTAATGCAAAGTGAGTTCAAACGAGGGTAATATCACACAAATATGCATAAAATAAAATAAAATGATAACTCAAAAGTTCAAGGTATCAAAAAACGGATAACAATACTTTATATCTGGTTGCTGGATACATAGGACTGTGTCTATCTCCCGACCTGCTATATGGATTGTGACTCGTTGTTTTTTGTTAGGCGAGTTTTAACATCTTAAGTTGTCTGTTCTTTGAGAAATTGGTTCTTGGTGTGTCTTCAGGCGAAAGTCGAAAAACTTATTTTGGTGATATGGATCTAAGTCGCTCTTCAAAATAAAATGTTCTTGGATTGAAGATGAGTTCGGAAGTTGCGCGAATCTTAGTCAGCTGCGAGGCCTGCTTCAACTGAGCACTCTGGATTGAAATCCTCTGAACTCAACTCAACTCAACTGAACTCTGCACTCTTCTCTGCTGAACTCATTTTTACTCGCTGCGACTTTGCTTATATGGACGCCGACCAAAACCGGGGTGGGTCTGTCGGGATTGGAGGTTCCTCGATAATTCTAAATCCATATCCACTTCTTTTATTTTTGGTTAGGAATTTTCTACTCCTTTCCATTTTTGGAAGTCTTCTATTACTCCCACCTTCTCTTATTCTCAAATGGATATCTCACCATACTTCAGAGGGGCGTCAACGGTTCTCCTCACTTCTTCGTAGCAACTTCTCATACCTATCTTGTAAATGGGCGGCGGCGGCTTCCCTCCTTGCGTCACGTGTCGGCTCCGCCTGGCCCTCGTTATCATTCGGCCAATGGCGTCCAGACGGGTGTGTGTGATCCAGCTGGCTTTGTTTTAGGAAGAAAAAAAAATACATCTTGCTAAAAAAAAAAAATCTTTTTCTTTTTCTTTTCTTTCCTCAATCGCAGCTCTCATCCCCCAATGTCACCTGGGATCTATCAATGCCAATTATCAATTGAGGTAGTCGTCTAGCGAAAACACAGTCGACCGTCGTCTCGACAAAACAATTCCATTGTTCTAGTCATTCTTGGTGCCAATTTCTGATAATATAGTTTTGTTATCACAACCGAATTCTAACACCCATAGATGTTCTGTCAAAACGGCCAAGACGTGACCCAGGGTTGGCTTCGTGTGCGGTTAGCAGACGACCTATTAAATCCTTTTCCGACAATATTGTTGCCCCCTCTGACACAGTTAATTTTTCTTATCTATCCAAAACTCTATATTCACCTGTTCTTTGTCAGACAGTGGTGGTCAGAATTTTTACTATTTTTTTCCAATATCAAAATAACATTGTCAGTTATCTCCGAGTTTTTAGCTAGCCGGTCTGTGGTTTATTAATTAGATGTTCGCCAGCATTAGGTGGCTGTCATCTATCTCCGGTAACAGAAGTTCGCCACCAGAACATAGTCGATTTTCTTATCCATTTAGAATTTTTTCTGCAATGGTAATGACACCTTTCGCCATTTGCTACTTATCAAAATAACATTGTCAATGTCTCCGGTCGTGGGTGGCTTCTTTTATCATCTAAGCTTAAGTCTCGCCTCTCTTTTCCTTTCTTTTCTTTCTCTTTTTCCTTTCTTTTCTTTTTGTCCTGGTAAATGGTCTCACACAACCACTCACCCTTTCTTTAAATTGTTATATTTTTATTATTTCATCATCATTTCTACCTTCATCCTTTACTTAATTTTTTCTTTTTCAATATTCGTTCATTTAATTATTTGTTTTTCATTTCTCTTTTCAATGCGTATTTATTTTCTCTCATTACCATTTATAAATTTCCTCCATTTTTTTCTTTTTTAAAATTCTATTTTTATTTTATTTATTCGTTTAACCTTTTCGTCACATCGTATATTTTATTTTATTTTTCATTTCGCTCCTCTTAAACACTTTCTTTCTTTCTTTTCCTTGTTTTTTTCTTTCTATCTTTCTTTCTTTGTTTTTCTACGTTTTCTGTCTTCTTTTTTCTTTCTTTCAATTTCTTTTTCCTTATTTTTCTTTCTTTCTTTTCTCTCTAACTTCCTTACCTTTCTTTCTTCTATATTCTTGCTTCTTGTTTCATTCTTTCTCTCTCTCTTACCTTCTTCTTCGTTCTATCATCTTTCCTCATTCATACTTAACGTATTATTGAACAAAATTTGAAGCAAGGAAACTGCGATAATTTGGACATTGCTAACCAGACGCTTCTAAGTGATACACGGCGTCAGATCAAATGAAAATTCCGTGTAGGACACAGGTTCGATTCCTGTAACAGAATATATATTTTCTCCAAAATTTCTCAAACATTCAGGCAAAGTATGGGATTAATACTGTTTATTATAAACTGAGAATTTACATAAATATACTATCTAACGATAACGCATTACTTAAAATTATATTAAATTACAATTAGTGTTTATTCGAACAGGTTAAAGATCAGGTTCGCAGTTCACAACTTGTTTACATGCCATGGATATAGAGAGTGTGAGTGAGTAAACATTAAGGACGTTGTATAAGATGTTCACACTATTTAAGGGCTGAAAAGGGGTCATTATTAGTGTTTAAACGAACAGGTATAAAGTTTTCTTTGTTTATCAGACAATGCGCAAAATCTATATGGTGGAAAACAACATTTCAACATCATTTCTATCTTCATTTTTTTCTTCATTTCTTCTTTTTCATTATTCATTTATTTAATTATTTGTTTTTCATGTCTCTTTTCAATACGTATTTATTTTCTCTCATTCACCTTTTCTTTCTTTACTTTCATCAATTTTTGTCTTTTTTATTTTTTTTTATTTATTCTTTTAACTTTTTGTCTCCTCCTACATTTGGTTATTTATTTCACTCTCCTTAAACAGATTCTTTCTTTCTTTTCCTTTCTTTTTTATTTCTATATTTCTTTTTCTTTCTAATTTTGTCTGTTTTTTTCTTTCTTTCTATTATTTTTTCTTTTTCTTTCTTTCTATTCCTTTCTAACTTTCTTTCCTTTCTTCTTTATGCTTTCTTCTTTTTTTCATTCTTTCTCTCTCTCTCTCTCTCTCTTACCTCTTTCTTCGTTCTATCACCTTTTCTCATTCTTCCTTTTTCATTCTTTCTTTCTTTTTCATTTTTCTTTTTTCCTTTCTTTTTCTTTATGTCATTCATTCTTTTTCTTTTATCTTTCTTTCTTTCGTTCTTTCTTTCTTTCCTTTACTCTTTCTTTTTTCATTCATACTTTTATTCTACTTATTCTTTCCTTTTGCCTTTTCTTCTTTATTCTCATTCTTTCTTTCACGTTCATATTCTGTAACTCCCTGCGTACGACTCACATTACCGCCATGCATAGATTAAAAAGATTTAAAACTTAAGTGTATATATATATATATATATATATATATTAAAGAGTTAAGAAAGAAACAAAATTAATCTTCCATGATTATAATTTATTTCCCAGAAAATATATTTTCCTCATTCATCAGGTCACATCTATTACATTGAGCCCCCTGGATCTCAACGTCTTTGGAATTATCCATACGGATTAACAAGTCTTTCATTACCTTTTATATATATATATATATATATATATATATATATATATATATAATCATCCCACCTGGCGTCTTCGACGTATGAATGTCAAGCAGTAACTCAGTTCCCAGGACTAGACAACGAGACTACCCCACATATGATTTGATTACAGTGGCGAAGGCATTGTGCAGAATCATCCACACTTTTTGAAGAGCCGAATACAGAGACCTACCACAGGATTTGAATTCTGAGTTGTTCTTCACCTATACCATTTGCCATCCAAGTCTACAGAACCCATATTCAACCATAGCTATATGGAGAAAAATAAGATTCAGTTTATTACCATGAAAGTGTAAAGCATTCGACTGGATTTTTAACTCGGTTATCCGATTATATATATATATAGCGGAATGTGGGAATTTCAGTTTTCTGTGTATTCCTTAAGAACTGTGGCATTTTTGTCGAAGAGAAATTGCTAAGCTTACCAGATTTCCATTAAGAAACAAACGATTCTCTCACGAATTCTGTAGATTTATTGCTAACTTCCGGTTTGCTTCGGAAAGCAATTATGTTAAGAATCTGAGCCGGAAATGTTGAAGACAAATGATTATATGCCATCAAATTAATTCACTATTCTTTCTGAAGTAACGAGCCCAGCTTACACATGAGATCTGCAGAAATCCCAATAATGTAGAAAGAAAGAGAGAGAAAATAAGATGATTTGGAAAAACCTGATAAAAATGTTGTTTTATTATCCTCTTATTCATTCTTTATACATTTCATAAGTTATCCCACGTTAGAACTTTTCATATCCTCCTTCGATAAACACGAAAGTATATATATTACGTTGGTGCAAAAATAATGTCGTTTTTGACGTTCAACTTAACGTCAAAAAACGACATTATTTTTGCATAAACTATATATATATATATATATATATATATATATATATATATATATATATATATATATATATATATATATAAAGAAAGAACAGTAATATATATAATCCGGTGTTCTTATAGATATTTTTATTTTTACAAAATAGTGCTCAATGTAAATTTACAGAGCATTAATATTATAAATTAATTGATATAAAATATTTTTTTTCGCTATACAAGTCTAATCATGTTTCAAAAATGGAAGCTAAAATTTAATTTTTGTAATTAAATTAAAGACATTAGTTCCATTTCATACTCAAGCGAATTTTGGAGTAATTTATTACTGGGTTTTAAAAGCACAGCAAAAATCGTACCCCTTATCTAAATGAATGGGTTTCTCTGTCTCCTTGGAAAGGTGTATTAAGATTTTTGAAATATGGTTAGAACTGTGTAGCGAAAAGAAACATATTTTAAATCAATTAATTTATAAATATATATATATATATATATATATATATATATATATATATATATATATAATTATTTATTCAAAAATTATAACATAAATATGTTATAAAATCACTACAAAATAGCCATTTTGTTTCAACATTACTGGTGTCTTAACAAGTGAGTGTTGAATGTAGAATACATGTTTTCTTCAACATTCAACGCCATCACTTGATAAGACACTAGAAGTTTGAAACAAAATATCTATTTTTTAGTGATTTTAAAACATATTTATTATATACTTTCCGAATAAATAATTATATATGCTCTACTCAGTATTGAGCACTCTTTTAAGAATAGTATTTCTTAATTACTGGAATTTATGTACTATCACTTAATTGCTTGTGTTCCCAGTTCCCCCCTGACTCTGTTAGAATCCTAGTTTTGGGCAAATTGTTAACCCATAAACTGGGGTCAAAACGTGCAATAATATCTTGTAATACCAACAATAAATTTTCGAAGGTAAAATTATTAGAAGCAATGTTTTCTTACCAGCAATAATTTTTGGTGGGGAAATATTACCAATCAATACATTTTTGAAAAAAGAAATATTAACAATAATACATTTTGTGGGGAAATATTACTTGCAATATAAACGTTGTCGGCATTAAATATCCCGTTGAGGTTGGTATGTCGCAAAAAAACACACACACATCATATATATATATATATATATATATATATATATATATATATATATATGATTAATTAATAATTGGTAATCAAGTCTGAAAAAAAACCTCAACAGAATGCACTGGACGGCCATTTCGTCCTATATTTGGGACTCATCAGCAGTGCATCCACTACCGAGAATTGAAACCCGGAAAGTTAGGTTATCAAGCAAACATGTCATACCGACTGTTCCGATGGGCCTCGGTCTACCTCTTTGTTTTCGAGGCCCGTTGGAACAGTTGGTATGACGTTTGATTGATAACGTAACTGTCCGGGTTTCAATTCTTGGTAGTGGATGCGCACTGCTGATGAGTCCCAAATATAGGACGAAACGGCCGTCCAGTGCTTTCTGCATTCTGTTGAGGTTTCTTCTGGACTCGTTGAATTACTTATATATATATATATATATATATATATATATATGATGTATTATCCCGTCGAGTTCGATGTATGAGTTTCCGACCTGGATGAACTAATTATCTGCATGCCTATGGCGGGCATGAATTTTGAGAATTGCACAAAATCACAAAGAGCACAGGAGAATGTATTGTATCAATATGCAGCAGGAACACGGTTAGATGTCTTATTTTGCTTTCTCGTTTCATGTAGTCGACTGATGTTTACTTCTCAGTGCAGCTATATCAATGTTGTACTTCTTTAGCTCCAATGCGACCAGAGCTGTTTTTCTTTCTGGTGCTGAGTTGTTGTCCTGGAGACTTCGTACATTCCAAGCGACAAGATGAAGTTGATGTTGTTTCGAAGAATTTTTCGCAGTATCCGGATATGTGTAGAACTATTTAGATCGAGTTGTTAGAAAACAAACACAATGATTTTTTTCAAGCGGTGAAGGTTTGCGTCGGACCATTCACACTTTTTGGATCTGTCGCTAAAAAAGTAACGGTGCAAAAGAATTGACACGGAAACTCCGAAAGAAAGCCTCATGTGTTATTATCGCGGAGTTTAACCTCTCCGGATGACAGCCAATTTCAGTCAGTACACGCCTCTCGGCAGACACATGCAATATAATGACCGGGTTAAGCTGTCATGAATTTTCCTTCCCATCTGAAGACTTTTTATCGTGAAACCAACACTAAAAGGATTGCTAACCAAAGCTCAGAGAGACTCTTGTCACCCTCCTCAAGGTCAGCTAGTCCGCGCCAATTCTCAAACTGGTACTTTAGGCTCGTGGGCGCGCGTGTGCCGGTGAAATTGGATTTTTGTTATATATATATATATATTCTATAGAATTTGTTCATATCATTTACCACCTCAAACAAGGAAATAGAGCCAGTAAGACCCAAGTGGTTATTAAGGATCGAATACATAAGAAAAATCGAAACGTTATTTAGGATCGATAACAACAAAGAAAAGAATTAAGAAGACAAGAGCGTTAAAGTTTCACGAGTATATATATATATATATATATATATATATATATATATATATATATATATATATATGTGTGTGTGTGTGTGTGTGCGTGTGTGTGTGTGTGTGTTTTTAAATCATCCCCCGAAGAAAAGCGGGAATGCCACTAGTATGCAATTGGATAGAGGGAGTGAAGATGAGAGTAAATACTGTGTATGTGGGAAATTGAGAAAAAGATAATAACTGAAAGGGATTCAAGAATATAAAATATAGTGACTGACGTTGCATTAAAAGTTTTGAAGATTGTAGTTATCTGGTAAGCAAGGAAACGGAAGGGAGTTACACAGTTGGGAAGGGCGAGAAAAGAAACTGTTGGAGAAGAAGCAGTTGCATTAAACTAATTCAAAAATGAAAGGGTGGGACCTAGATGCCAATCTAGTAGCACATTTAAACTTACGTGGTCCCGGCACTAGGGAATAAATATCGTCAGAGCAGTTGCCATGAAAATATCTGTAGAAATGACTGAGGGAAACCACGTTATGTCGGTGTGAAAATGACTGAAGTCGAGATTCCAAGTCGATTACATTGCAGACCTGTCTTTGAACTTTGTCAAGAACATCGAGATGAGTAGAAGGAACACAAGACCAAACCTGGCTACAGTATTTAATGCATGGACCAACTGTAGATTTGTAAACATGCAAGATGGACTCTGATTAGAAAAAAGAAAACTTCTGGCACAACACAGTCACACAAATTGCGTTGTAGTAGTTACAGCTATTTTTTAAATGTAGTCGTTCTATTTCAAGTCCGTTGAGAACGTAAGACCAAGAAGGCGTTGTGGGTTGCTGAGTCTAGCATCACCCATGCTGATGGCGGGTTGGAAATATTCTATCTGGTGGTTAAATGAAGGCGGTTTCGTTTTGGCGGCATTAAAATTTATGGATCATTTCCTGCCCAATTAACAACTGATTGGATATCCTTTTAAACAGCAGCGTCTAGGTTAACTTTGTCATCTTTGACGAATTTTCTATTGAGACAAGTGTAATGGTAGTGACCTCAGCAAAAATACCTACTTGGGAACTGATGACATCAGGAAAATCATTGATGAATATCAGAAACAGCGTGCGGCTCTGGGTAAAGATTTAGGAACACCGACGTTCGTGTGAAAATATCTTGAAGCGAACCCATTCAAGACGACCTTCATTTCCCTATTTGATATGAATGATTGGATTAGATCAAATAATCATCCACTAATACATTAGCCCTGGAGCTTACGTAGAAGACGAGCGTGTTAAACGCTTTCAAACGCCTTGGAGATATCTAGAGCCACATCTCGTTCATTGACGTTATTATCAAGAGCATAATATACATATTCAGTTAGGGCAGTTAGCACATCAGCGGAAGATCCTGCAAAACGGAAGCCATATTGTTTGTCAGAGAGTATGTCGTTTGAGGTAAGATACTTAACCACTTCAATAAAAGAAACAGTTAGCATAGAACGTACGATTATATCTAGCTATTTCAAATCGGAAATGATGGGATCTTTTAAAGTCTAGACATCAGAGACAAAAATGATACTTAATACAAAAATATGTAAACTTAAAACAATATAATAATTTTATAACAATATGGCCTTTTTCGAATGATTGGAACTTCGAACTGTACCCTTATTTCGTCCAGAGGGGTAGATTGTTCTTGTTCCATGTTTCATGCCTCTTCCGGATGTCTCAGTTATGCATGGCACGTAGAACTAGAAGAATTTATCATGGTGGATGGAATAAAGGGTTCAGTTCGAAATTCCAGTCACCTGAACAAGGCTGGAGCGTAAAACGTCGTGAATATGGCAATAAAGATGAAGGAAACAGTCCGAACAATGTAAATAGTGTAAATAATTGCAATACCTCATCTCAGAAATATAGACAGATCCTGGCGTAGGCAGGAGCCTTCAGCGGGCAAATAGTCCTGAATATGGCAATAAAGATGAGGGAAACAGTCCGAACAATGTAAATAGTGTAAATAATTACAATACCTCATGTAAGAAATATAGACAGATCCTGACATAGGTCGGAGCGTGGAGCGGCCAAATAGTCATGAATATGGCAATAAAGATGAGAGTAACACTCCGAACAATGTAAATAATGTAAATAATTAAATACCTCATCTAAGAAATATAGACAGAAAATTACTTTTAATGGTTCTCATTTTTGGTTTAGCATCCCCAAAGAGGAATAACGGTGCAGTTTTCATTGAAATCGATTCATGGATAATCTGTTTAGAGCATCCGATAATCAATGAATTAAATCCCTTGAGGAAGGTAACAGAAAAAGGATTATTCTCTCCTTGTTAAAGATTAAGAAAAGTAGCATCCGGTTTAAATTTTCAAATGACAAAAACATGACTTAGCCTTGTGCTTGGTGCCTCTAGATTAATATATATATTTTAAATATAGAAGTAATACATAAATTATTCTGTTACATTGTGGCACTCCTGGTTTCCTTTCAGAGAGCATTAGTGCCTCTAGACCCCCTGGTTGAGAAACGCTGATTTAAAGCATACATCAGCCACAACATAATACAAGTGTAAAATAGACAAATCTACTAAAATACTTAATACAATAATCCTCTGATAATTCATCTTGATAACGCCAGGTCATAAATCGTTGTTAAACCTCCCAATATTTCTACATTATTTATAAAATCTATATCTATTCTTGTGGGTTTCCTCTCGCGTGTTCGTAGCCGATTACTCACGTTACTGCGCGTATTGTGTGTTTGCACGCATGCGCTGTGTCAGGTTCCGGCTTCTATACCATCCATTAAATTCGTGTCTGCTTGTAATAAATATCTTTTGATGGGAAGAGAAATAGCTTTTTCGACCGGATGTGACGGGTCCATCAACTGACCACTAACTTAACCTTCTCGCTCACTGATTAATATCTGTTGATATCGGATGTGTTGTCGAATTCAGAAAATGTTACTACATACCGCTTTCCTTCGCATTAGGCGTAACGAATGTATCTTGTACGTTTTGAGGAAATGTGTCTGTTAGCTTCGACTCCACTTAGTATAATGGCGATTTTTTTTTATTTCGCATGATGCAGAAAAATTAAGCCTCCATTTTCGGTTTTTATAAATACAATTAAGAATATCATTGATCTAGCTCATGTTTATATGCTGATGAAAACGAACATAATAAATGATTTGTAAATAATCAATAACTGATCAACTGATTAAATTAGTGTATTTAAGTTAGTAGTTCAATGTCTCTTCATGCCGTCTTAAAATCATAAAATAAATGGATTTCGTTTCGAAGGTCACGCTAATCTTAATGAATACAATAGGCTTGCATTGATTATTGAGTCGTAATCAAATAGTGTCTACTTATAGATTCACTTCGGGCAAATATCCTTGAGAAACGTATGAATCCATCTCTTCCCCCCAAACTATGTGCTGAATAACAGGACAGACAGCGTCCTGTGGCCTTGATTGGTAAACATTCTACTGCGGAAAGAAGCGGCAGCATAATGCAGGAAATATCTTCTCTTCTAGCCGGTCATGTAACGAAAGAGACATGATTACCCAAGACGACTTACTAACATGATATAATGACCAGCTACTCGCTTTCTGAGCTCACGGGTCACGTAGGGTGGCTAGCAAGTTCCTGTTGAAGACGCCTGCTCAGGTACATGTGTATTTAATTAACACCAACAAAGACATCCTGCAAGCTGTAACTATGATACGGATGTATTGAACGAATGATCTGTTCAAGATATTAGAACATACACGAATGGGAGTGTGTTGTTCCCCACTTTCTCCATAGTGAACTGTATTAAATGCTCTTATTGAGTTCACATTGTCCAGTAGAACCTGAACATCTTCCTGGTGAGGCCAGACTAGGAAGGTGTCATCTACGTACCTTAACCATAGAGTTGGCTTTACAGATATAGATTCTAATGCCATTTCCTCAAAGTATTCTATGTATATGTTTGCCATTGCTGAAACGTTGTAATAAATATAGTGACAAAGATGAGGATAATAGTCCGAATAATATAAATAGCGTACATAATACCTCATCTCAGAAATATAGACAGATACTGAAAGGCCGAAACTTTGTAATAAATATGAATGATGAGGACAATAGTCCAAATAATATAAATAGCATAAATAATACCTCATCTCAGAAATATAGACAGACACTGAAAGGCCAAAACATTGTAATAAATATGGTGACAAAGATGAGGACAATAGTCCAAATAATATAAATAGTATACATAATACCTCATCTCAGAAATATAGACAGATACTGAAAGGTCGAAACATTGTAATAAATATGGCGTGAAAGATGAGGACAATAGTCCGAATAATGTAAATAGTGTACATGATCAGAAAATCTCAGAAATATAGACAGATAGTTTTATTTTATTAAAATACTTTCGATTTTTGCAGTCAGTATATTAACTGTGTAGTAGTATACATCCTTTTATCTTTTGGGGAGGTGAATATTTGAAATGGTCTAGCGTGACATCATATCTAACAATTATTCGGAACAAGGACACACAAAAATGAATTCGATTCATTTTATTTTTGTCGTTCATGGTGTGCTGATCGACGTGGGCACGGATTCCACAGACAAAAGAGAATGTTGTCCATGAGAACCCAATGTAAGTATTTGACATTGTTTTCTTTTTATTATTAGTGTTGGATATCCATTGTCCCAGAGGCATGAGAACTAAAAGACAATATCATTTTTACATAGGGCGAATTTTTGGTCTACTGTTGTTAGTAATAGTTAATATATATATATATATATATATATATATATATATATATATAGATAGATAGATAGATAGATAGATAGATAATATTAGTGGAAAATATACATACATATGCAAAATATATATAAAAAATACCCATACATGTATATTTTCAGAAAAAAAAAATTTTCCAAGAGGAAGAATCCAGGTAGAACTCAATGTCTAGGACAGAGTAAGGATATAATAAAAAGGCTTAAACACTAATATTCCATGGTTATAATTTATTCCATTGTAATCGTAAATACGATCCAAATCATCAGACCTACAAATTCAAAAAGAAAACTGAAAAAACAACTCCGGAAATCAAAACAGAATTTAGAGAAAGTGTAAGTATGAGGAGGAGGGAGATGAAACATTAACAGAGAGAATTTTAGGAGATGTGGGGGGGGATTAAAAAGAGGAGAGAAAGAAAGTCGACGGATGTCTAATGCATAAAGATACATTTCGTGGTGACATACACACACCATAGACAATTAGAAGTTAGGATAGGAGGTAGGGGGTAAAAGAAAGAGAAGAGGTGGGAGAGAGAGATGGGACATAGGAAAATAAAATTGTGTTTACTTAAAGGGCCGCTTTGTAATTGAGAAAATTTGACAAATCAATATTGACTACAGTATAGAAATCAAATATAAATAACCGTAAGAAAGGCAACAAATCGACTAATACGCAGGGGCAGGGTTGTCTCTGAGTTGGAAAGAATAAAAGAAAACCATGATTTAGAAACAGGAACACTAAAAGAACAGAAGTTAAGAAGAGAGAAGATAACGATTGTCCTTATATTTAAACATTTGAAGATCAATCTCGAACGGAAACAAGAAGTCGCAAGAGAGTGCCACATGAGTGAATTCAGAGAGAAATGTGCGCATAGAACCTATTGTTAGATCAGTCAATTTCAACTGTACAATGATGAGATCTTGTCGCCAATCTAGTATATATAGGAATGTTCATCAGAACAATTACCATGAAAGTATTCATAGAAAAAGCATAGAGAAGCTACATTATTTTGGCGGGAAAGTGAATGAAGCGGAGATGCCGGGTCAGGACCGATGACATTGTAGATTCTTCTTTGAAATTTATCAAGGATCTCTAGATATATAGATATATAGCAGGAGCAGTAAACTATATGTTGCATCAATATTTTACACATAGACAAATGGAAGTCTTGTAAATATGTAAGCTACATTCGGGCGGGAAAAATTGTCTAGCACAGAAACAAAATATATATATATATATATATATATATATATATATATATATATATATATAATAAAATAATAAATAATAAAAATAATAAATAATAAAAATAATAAATAATAAAAATAAAATACAAATTATATATATATATATATATATATATAGAGAGAGAGAGAGAGAGACTGTCAGACAGACAGACAGACAGACAGATCGAGTGACATAGATCGATAGAGAGAAGGAGAAAGAGAAAGAAAATCAAAATTATATTAAAAAAATCTTACCTGACTTATATCTGGAGTACTTGTAAAATCATTAAAATACTAAATTGCATTAATACCAAAAGAGATAATAAGTATTAAAAACAAAATGATATAAAAATCTCAGGATAAGTAAAATATTCTTCAACATTGGAATCTAGATTTCCAACATTGGAAAAATAAATATTAAAAATCCCAAATAAAGAAAGCAAACAATAAAATAACGTAGAAGTCACACTCATCTGAAATTTTCTAACATCTAACGGGGAAGAAATTCAAACTCACACAACGTGACGCGATAAAAAAAAATATTCAATTTCCAATATAACGTTAAAACAGGGAAGTCGATTAAAAACTATTAAATCAAGACACTGGAGTATGCAAAGGCATATACTGATTGTATATTACCTTTCTCTACGAAGATGTCAATAATGGTTGAATGTACTTGGATAAACTATTTCGGAAAATATAGCCATAATATTGAAGCACCTATCAGAATAAATGTAAAAAAAAAAAAAAAGAAACGGGTAAAATTGATTTTAAAACACCTTACAGGAAGTAGCTCCTTTCCTTAATGAAAAAAACAAATTCCAAAAGAGGAATGCATATATATATATATATATATATATATATATATATATATATATATATATATTTGGCAAAATCATGAGAAAATCAATCTGGTTTGTGTATGGATTTGTGTGTGTGAAGCGTTTCGGTCTTTAGAACTTCATCAGACGAAAATAATGTACTTATATCTATGTATGATGTGGGGATGTAAAACAATTATTTCAATAAAACATTACTTTCGTCTGAAAAAGTGCTAAAGGATGAAATACGTAACATTTAAAAAAGAAATATTATTCTCTACTTTGTCAATAATTATCCGAACAATTCTCTAATACATAAAATCTATATATTATATACTCCCCATCTATATATATATATATATATATATATATATATATATATATATATATATATATATATATATATATATAAGGATGTTTCATTAAGACGGACGAAAGTCAGCAGTAAATAAATCAGTGTCATTGGTGAATATTTATTTATTTCTCTATTGAATATGTTATTTAAAGACTTGTCAATTTTGTTTTTAAAAATAATATCGCCCAATCTGAAAGAAAAGTAAAAATTCATTGGATGGTTAAACCTAATCCACATTTAAAATCGATCCAAGTTATTGGAACGCTCTTACATACATACATACATATATATATATATATATATATATATATATATATATATATATATATGTGTGTGTGTGTGTGTGTGTGTGTTTGTATGCGCGTGTGTGTGTGTGTGTGTGTACAAATATATTGCTAAAATAGGAAAGAACGTTTAGATTGACGATCCGAATTTCTTTAGTATTTTTGTTTTTATTTTAAAAAACTGTGCTCGATACACACAATTCCTGTGTAGGGATGGTGTCATCTTTTGAAAATAATAATAATAATAATAATATATATATATATATATATATATATATATATATATATAGAGAGAGAGAGAGAGACAGGGACAGAGACAGAGAAAAAGTCTGTGTCGATGTATATCATTTTCAAATAAGCCCAGTGGTTTACGTTGAATTATATTTTATCAGGATTTACAATTTAACGGTACCTAAATTTTGAAATCTCCTATTTTATGATCGTGTATTGTATTGATTTCGCTGGTCTTCGCATCTTATAAAGTCAGCCACCTGCATAGCTTGTAGCCGTAATCTCCCTTTGAGATCACAGATGCCCTCTCGGAGTTTGATGGCTTTCTTGAATTATTATCGCATTTCTTGTCCTCTTCGTCCCTAGAGAGAAAAGCTTGAATACCAGTAAATTTTCCCAAATTTGTCGGACCTTCAAGTCAGTTTCTGAAGTTTCTAGCAACTTTATTCTTCAAATTACGGATTTTTAAAAATCAACGTTTACCAGGATTGGAATTTGTCCGCTTCTTAACATATTTTATAGGGTTTCATTTCCTATTTTTTTTTCGGTTTCTTCCATTTTTTTATTGGTTAACAGGCATAACCTCACCATGTCTGCTATCTAGTAGACGTGTTTTCATTTGTTTTGTCACGTAATGGTTGGGAGGTGTTACAAAGTCCCTAGGCATATTTTTCATAAAGGGAGTTTCTGGCTTGTTTCGTTACCATTTGTTTGCGTGGAAGAAAAAATATTTTACACAATTCATACACAGTTTACCTTTCCTTATTCTGACATGCATTTATGTGTTCAATTTTCGTCAGAGGCTGTATTCATTTATCAGTTGGTTTTCTGCAGTCTTTTACTAATTAGGTACGTATTGCTTATTGATTTTCACTGAGGGCTAGAGAGAGGAGAAGATAAACAAAAGCTTTCCGCCTGGGAGAAGCTTGCTCAACGGGGAAAAAAAAAAACAAAAAACAAGCCAACATCGGGGGAGAGAATCTTCACATTCCTTCGTTGCAATCGAGACTGTCATTCACGTGTGGTCCTATACAGCCATAACAGTTGCTACACTTGCGTAAACAGCCAGAGAAACAAACCTCTTTCAGCGCAGATCCAATGTTTTTTCCCGAGAGGAGAGAGAGGAGGAATGTAAAGGGAAAAGGAAAGAAATGGAAAGAAGAAATGTCGGTGGTGGTCGGAAAAGAAAGCAAGAAACGTTTCTGATTATAATTCCTCTGACCAACGAAATTCTTTTTTGAATAATCGTTTAATAGGAATTAAACATTTTTCTGGCCATTACTTACCTGTTATGTCAAACTGTTCGTTGAGAATGTGGGTCTTTCCACGTGGTGGACCGAAGATGGAAAAAAAAGACGAGCATGCTGTCTATTCGCTTTTTGTATTGTCTTTGCTGAGGAGCAAGTGGCGTAGGTCGTTACTGAGTAATGTCTTGCGATTTCAACAGTGGTAGTTACTTAATGCGTCCATTTGTTGCGTGCTTGGCGGATTTTTTGCTTCAGGATCGCCTGTCGGAATAAGTACTGTTTCGGTAGGGTCGCTTTAGTGAACAATTATGATGTTGCAAGACCTGAAACTTGCCATGACCCCAAGTCATAACATCACTAACGATGCGATCCTGTCCACTCGTTGGCGTGTTTTCCTAAATTATAATTTTCTTATTTACTTTTTGATATCTAAAGTAATAATAATTACGTGGTACATCAGAAAACGAACTGTTTACTTCGACATCTAGTGTAAAATATATATATATAATATATATATATATATATATATATATATATATATATATATATATATATATATATATATATATTTAAGCGTGTCTCTGATAGTCGATCTTTGTCATTTTGGAGGGTTTACGTTATCCAATGGTTCTGAGAGCGATGATGTTAGGTATTCTAAACTAGTGGTAAGGCTACCATCGTCGGTAAAGTCGAATACGATGACCCGGACTAAGCGCGAACAACCTCAAAGATCCAAACGGATGACAATTGGAATAGATCTCAACGGTTGAATCAGAGGATGAAGAGGGCTAGGCATGACAAATATGCTGCAGAAGGTGCCACTAGAAATTATCAGCAGCAGTCAGTTGCAGTTTCATAGATGGATTTTGCATGTTTCATTCAATATGTGCCACAGAGGAAGGTCGTTGTATTAAGGGTGCGGGTTAATTCCTGGTACGTTGAGGTCCAGCTTAAAGAAATTGGCAGTTTCTTCTAGTCTGATTGTCTTTACTCTATGACCAATGACTACAAAGCTAAACGGCGATAGGGTATGGATGACAGGTGCCGGTTTTCGTGAAAATGGAAGCTTCTAGTCCTGAACCTAGACGTTGGCGGCGGAATTAGTCATCAAAACTATCACCATAATAAAAGCGATCAGTAAAGAAATTAAATTCTTAAATACGAGATAAAGTCAACGACGAATTATTGTTGTTGTTTTTTTTTTTTAATAACGTACGAGGTGCTGGATATTTTTTAAGCGTTTCACCCCAAGCAAAGCGGAAAGCCACTAGCACGCAAGGGGTTACAGAGATTTGGAGTGAGAGCAAATATGAGTGACAGAGGAAAGGATGAAGAGAAGGATAGGGGATAGATCAAGGCATCTGGAGATGTCTATTGACATTACATTTGAATAGATGGAGATTATAGCTATCAGAGAAACAGGAAAAAGGGACGGAGTTCCACAGGCAAGAAGTGAGAGACATTGCAATAGAAGAGACGGCTAAATTTAACAGTTTCGACAGTGAAAGGTTGAGATCGCGATGCCAGCCTAGTTGAACGATTAAATTTATGATGTCTGGGAATCAGCGAAAGCAGCTCATCGGAACAGTTGGCATGGAAATATTTGTAAAAATAGAAAGAGAGTCGACGGCATGTCTGTGAGAATGCGACTGTCGACAAGATCCAGACCAGGGCAAATCACATTGCATATCCATCTCTGGATTTTATCAAGGACCATGATACAAACAAAAGGGGCTCCAGACCATATATGGCAGCAATATATCTATCTATCTATCTATCTATCTATATATATATATATATATATATATATATATATATATATATATATATGTGTGTGTGTGTATGTATGTATGTGTATGTGTGTGTGTGTGTGTGTATGCATTCAAAATAAATATTGAATTGTATGTACTTTCTGATTTAAGGGAACTATGGATAATGACGAGTTTCTCTTCCTAACTAATCATTTCTTACAAATACCATAACAAGTGTGGAATTATTCATTTAGATTTCTCAAAACAAAATGAAATAATAAATGCCCGTTTATGAGTCCAGCAACTGCAACGTGTCCCTTGCTTGGGCGAAAGGCAACTTATCGTCCAGTAGGAAATTCAAGGCCCCATACAGCAAGTATAACGCGGGAAAATATGTTAGAACCTGATTGGTCTTTTCTACCTCACCCACTATATTCACTTGACCTTGTAACAACCGATTATTTTGCTCTCTTATTAATGTAGAATGATTTTGATGGGTCAAACTTTATCTAAGGAAAACCAGACTTATAAGTTTATCGAAACGTGTTTCACGTTAAATCTTGCAAAATTTTGCTCCAAATTTATTTTCGAGCTGTCTGATGAGCTGCAAAATGTCATTGCAATTAATGCTTAAAATATAATTGAATAAAATGTAATTGTGATTTATTTAATTTACTTAATCATTTAAAAATTAACTTGATAAACAAAAACTAAAATTAAGATTATTGATTCTTTTTAGGGCTAATTTTGCAGGTTATTTAAAGCCAAAAAATAGGAGAGATTTTTAGGAGATAATGCAGGCTGTGATTCGTGAATTGTCATCTAAATTACGTAAAAATGAAATTACACTGACATCTCATTTTAACAGATATATTTACCAAAATTGCACAAGATTTTCTTGAAATAGTAAAAAGTAAATTTATTCAAGAACATCGCCATTGGCTTCACCCACGGCCGACAAACGACTTCGGAATCTCCGGCACCTTTTTTGAGCGGTTTCTCTGTTTAAGTTGATGAATGGCGCCATAATCCTTGCCTTTCAGTTCACCTTTGGTTTTACAAAGAGTTTTGTTGGTCTCCCGCTCAACTGATATCCACACATCATTATCTATGAGATTGCAGTCAATGGTGATAGGTGGCGGGATGTAAGGGATGATGTGGTCTAGAAATGTTCTGACAGCCATGATTGGATTCTCCTGCTTGTATGGCATTGTGCACAGTGCTATTGTCACACATAGTATCTTCCAACAGCTAACCTCTTGGCCCAGGGAAGCACAACCTCCTCAAGCCATTTGATGTAAGACACTGTGTTGAGTCTGAGACCTTGAGGGAAGGAGAATGGAGGCATAATGTTACCATCACTAGTAATCACTCCAAGTACCTTCGTAATCACCATTAGACTCATCCAACGCTTTCCAAATCCTCTGCACTCTCATCAGATTCACATCTAAACACTCTGAAATATTTGTATTGAAGCTTTCGGTGCGAATGCCAAGCAGTTCAGCATTCCGATTTCAAATTTTTGAAGACGTTAATTGCGTCATAGTGACCCTACTAAACTTTGCATTCGACAAAATCTAAAACAACGTTCACGTGCGAATTTCAAAATATAAAATGACGACATTTTAGCCATCGCACCCTGTACTGTTACGTCGTCATACAAATTAACCCATTCCTCGAGACGGTGATAAGATATGGAATCATGCTTTACCCAAGGGTATTTACGCGTAAGTAAATATAACAAACCCGACTGGACTTGGAACTCGGCTCTCCGATTCACGTTAGCCGTTTCACTTCCGCGCTTAAAGCACCTGGTATTCCCAAGCGCTCATCCAAGCGCTCAACCATCCAGATAATGACCAGACTCAACATTGCTTACCGTTGCTGGGCAAGTGTACAAAAACCAGTGTTTGAACCTGATACGTCCATAAGCACGAAAATATTGTAATAAATTTCCATATATTCAGTCAACATTTTACTAGTAAATAATATTTAAATAAATCTGTATTTTTCATATTTTATTAAGAGTTTTGAGAAAATTTTACTTTTTTGTTTGTGTCCTTAAATCGCTCTAGGGGCGATTAGTCTGACGAAATTCTGTAAAAATTATTTGCATTTTATCAGTTTGTATTTCTCTTGGCTAAATTTTGAAATTGGTAGAATTTTGTATGGATTCTGGAATTAAAGATGAACGAATCAACACCGTTGCCTTATTCTTTTTATATGAAATAAAAATTCAATTCAAACGGAATTTTTTTTTTTTCAATTTAAGAAGAAAACATTAAGGATCCGATATTTTAAAACCGGTTGAAATTATTATTACTAAATAATTATCGATAACTGATCGCTCGAATCGTCCAGCTAAGGCTGATTGGGATAAAATCAAGAATTTCATATGAATAGTTACAGTTACAAAAACAAAGAGAGGTAATCTTCAAATTTACAATTCACTCGTTAAAAATCATATAAATAAAATTGTTTTTTATTGTTTTATTTTGTTTTTTTGTATTTTTTAATTTATAACAACCCGATGCAACTGGCTTCATAAACAAAATGATTTTTTTACCTTTTTTAAAACAAATATCTATTATTGAAATCCTAGTTTCAGTGGAAGAGGATTTGGATTGATCTTGTGCTTCTAATATTTGTAATTTCTGTTGCTGTAATCTTCTTTAATATTGTCTTCATTTTGCAAGTATTCTAGATGCTGGTTGGGTAAGTTTTTTTTTTTATTCTAAAGTAGTTTATTTCTTTTTTCTCGGTTAGTCGGTCTCCATCTCTCTCTCTCTCTCTCTCATATATATATATATATATATATATATATATATATATATATATATATATATATATATATATATATATATATATATATATATATATATATATATATGTGTGTGTGTGTGTGTGTGTCTGTGTCTTCTATGGGTCTGTCACTGGATCTAACCAACGCCTTTATCCACTGTGCCATGTGTGTGAGTTCAATACCTGGTTAAGGCAGTGGAGAACTTTCAGAGGGAAAATTAGCAAGAGATAACTGATAACTGACATCCATCAAACATGGCACGTGGAACTAGAACAGTCTACCCCAGTAATCGAAATAAAGGGTTCAGTTCGAAATTCCAACCACCTGAAGAAGGCCGGAGCGTACAACGGCCGAAACGTTGCGACAAATATGGCGACAAAGATGAGGACAATAGTCCGACTAATGTAAATACTGTACATAATACCTCATCTCAGAAATATAGACAGACTTTTTCTTTTTTCTTTCATATTCTTTCTCCAAGTAACATAAGCTACTGAGGACATCGTTAAAGCGTAAGGTAATATTCAGTCAGGATGCGTCGTTTTGTACCCCACCGTCTTGTTTTGATAGTTTTTTAATCGCTGCAGTGTTATATATTCGAAATTGCATTTTTTTTTATCATGTCACGATAGGTGCTTCCATATTATGGTTATATTTTCCGAAATAATTTCTCTAAATACATTCAACTCTGTTGACATCTTCATAGTGAAAGTTAATATACAATCAGGATGTGACTTTCCATTCTCAAGCGTCTTGTTTTAACAGTGTTTTTTTTTTTAATCGACTTCGCGGTGTTAACGTTATAGTGGAAATTGAATGTTTTTATCACGTGGTTTGAGTTTGAATTTCTTTTCCGTTAAATGTTAGAAAATTTCAAAGGAGTTTGACTTCTACGTTTTTTGTTTAATTTTCTTTGGATTTTTAGAATCCTGTTTCAAGTGTGAAAGAATATTTTGTTTCTTTTGAAAGGTTTATATAACTCTATATATCTTTTGCATCAAACATTGATAAGAATTTTGTACAGTATTTTGATGATTTCACAAATATTCCTGATTTTGCTTACGTTAGTTTTTATTATAATTTTGATTATCTTTCTCTCTCTATTTGTCAGTCTCTGTCTCACTCTGTATCTAGATAGCTATCTCTCTATATATATATATATATATATATATATATATATATATATATATATATATATATATATATATATATATAGAGAGAGAGAGAGAGATAGATAGATAGATAGATAGATAACTATACTCGTGAATGTATACATGTCATATTATGTATTTTTCAGCTGAAAAATATTTCCTCGCATGTATGTATATACGTGTGATGGGGTTTGTGTAAAATTATGATAGGTAAAAATTATTATTATTTATATTTATTTTAAATTTTTGAAAAAAAAAATGAGGGTTTATATGTTAATTTAAAGTTGGTTATCTGTTTGTTTTTGGTGACTGTGTATATGTAACAGGTAGAAATTTGTAATCCTTATTGGTTAATTTATATGGTGATGTTTAATATTCAATCTATATTCATTGAAAAATGCCCTGATGATGACATTATACTGATGATCACACATACATATATATATATATATATATATATATATATATATATATAAATATATATATATGACAAGCGAATGGAGTGAAATGGAACACAAAAACCATTCGCTTGTCATATATATATATATATATATATATATATATATATGACAAGTCGAAAATATATATATATATATATATATATATATATAACAAGCGAATGGTTTTTTGTGTTCCATTTCATCCGGCAAAATTTCATATATAAAATTATGCAAAATTATATATTGTTATATCATTTCGTCCACATAACACCGCCATAATTTCCCAAGAAAAGAACAAAGACTAAACAATTTATATCAAAAAATTTAAAACAAACCTTAATAAATTTTACTATGAATACTCCACAAACATTTTAAAATGTCTACAATAGATAGTCGCTTAATGCTAATGATCGTACGAATAATTCTTTCCTTTATTTTTTGATTACTCACGTCGGAAAATCTACCATAAAAATACAGTTAAGAACACTAGAATACTTGTCCTACAATTAACAATGCACTGATGATGACATTATGCTATGTTGAAAGTACTCGCAATAAATACATCCTATAATTAACAATGCCCTGATGATGACATTATGCTATGTTGAACGTACTCGCAATAAATACATCCTATAATGAGCAATGCCCTGATGATGACATAATGCTATGTTGAAAGTACTCGCAATAAAAACAATATGAATCAAAACGGTGTTTTCCTCTTGTTTTTCAATAGACACACAAAAAAGCTCATTCGAGAGTATCGAATGATCCTATCGGGAATAAGTAGACAGAACATGTCTAAATAATTTAACAAAACCTACCTTAATGAAAATATGCTGAAATATTCGCATTTACATATATATATATATATATATATATATATATATATATATATATATATATATATATATATATGTGTGTGTGTGTATATATATATATATATATATATATATATATATATATATATATATAAACAATACATGGACATAACAATAATGTAAGTCTGTTTTTGTTTGCATGAATGATTTCCAAGCAACTCGTGCATACTAGATGTTGAAAGCGAAAATCGCAAAGCAGCTCATGATGTTACTTATGACCAGATATCGTTTAATCCAATCTAAGGTTTCGGTTTACATAAGCCAATATAAAAGATGACAATTACAATACAATATATTAAACTACACACGGACCTAACAATAATGAAATCTGTTTTTGTTTGCATAAATGATGTCTAAGCAACTCGTGCATTCTAGACGCTGAAAGCGAAAATCATGAGCTGCGGTGAGTCAATGAAATTTGCATATTATACAGCAATATGTAATCCAAAATGTCAAGAGTCAAGCATTAACGTTATGAAACAGTCACAATCCATAGAAACTAAATTTTCGTGCTATTCCAAACGAATTCTCCACCGTAATTTTCCAGACATAAAAACATTGATATTGTTGGAATTTCTTTTCTCACTTCGACTACGTCATACCAGAAATCGATGAAGAGAGCCCGAAACATTTGGTGGAAAATTCTATAGTTTGCATTAAATAAAGGCAAGACGCTGTAATTCTTCAGGGAAAATACAGAGATTGTTACAATATTGCTGAGACATTTCCACCCAACCACCGTTTTCATTCGAAATTTTTAATTATATTAACATGTCCTCTTTTCTACACAGAATTCTATTTAGGACAAAATCGGTTCAAGTACAGTGCAGTTTTTTGCTGACTAAAAACATTTTTATGTGGGTGGAATTATTAGGTTGTTAGAAAAATGTAAATACGTTGGTCAAAAAAAAAGGAAATTATGTTTCATGAGAAAAAATTAATGTCACAGTATTTATTTAATTTTATTTAAGAGGGTAAACTATCTAGCCAGTAAAATAATGGAGATTTATCACTGTCTGTCTTTTTGGATGTGATTGACTCAAATCCCTGCAAGACTATTTTATACTCACTGTTGCAACTTTAAATTATTATCGATACTATTATATATATATATATATATATATATATATATATATATATTGTATACATTATTATCGATACTATTATATTATATATATTATATATATATTATATATATTATACTATATATTATTTTACACACTGTTGCAATTTTAAATTATTATATTGTATATATTATTATCGATACTATTATATTATATATATATTATATATATATATATTATATATATTATACTATATATTATTATACTCATTGTTGCAACTTTAAATTATTTTCGACTTCACACAAGTCGAAAATAATTTAAAGTACGCAATTTCCCGTGTTCTGTAATTTACATGCAACAGCTATAATACATACACACACACACACACACACATATATATATATATATATATATATATATATATATATATATATATTGCAACACATGAGATTTACAAGCACTATTCTCCATACTGTGTTTATATTTACAATACTACTTTTTGCATTATATTTTAGCAGAATGAAATATATATATATATATATATATATATATATATATATATATATATATATATATATATATATATATATAACAAGAGATAGGCTCCTGAAAAATTAATTTCGGTTGAGCTCTCTGGGGGAGGAAGTGGATTTGTAAACAGAGACTATTACGTCTAATATAGCAAGACTCTTCCGTAAAGCGAATCGAGTCCTCTCAGTCACTGTGTGTTTATCTAAAAATAAATACGGTAAAATTCAATCACATACCTGCCGTGCCCCGTCGCCTTAGAGGTTGAATCTCCGACTGATGCCAATTCAGACTTTCGATCCCAGCTTAGAGGCAACCCAACGTCTAGTCACACTGAATAGATGTGATACACAAAAAAGTCTGTCTGTAGATGACTATATATATATATATATATATATATATATATATATATATATATATATATATATATATATATATACACACGCAGTTATATAGCTTCCGTTAGTTCGTTCGTCCGTCACACCTAAGATATCCATACACTGACCGAACAAAGTTTTGGTGAGTAGATGTGGAAATAAGTAATGGGTTACAAATTACAGTTGTTTTTACCTGCGTGCGTATCTTTGCACAATACATCTCCATTAATTTGGGTTTTTTTTTGGGGGGGGCTGCAAATGTTAGTTAACATACATACAAAATATTCCAACTATTTTTAAAACAATTTAAGGTTTAGAATAACAAATAATTATTTAATAAAATATACAATATTTTTTTTTATATCTTTCCATTTGGTAAAATATAATGCACAATAGTAGTATTGTAAATATAAACATAGTAAGGAGAACAGAACTTCTAAGTCTCGCGTGTTGCAAAATAAATCTTCTAGTTATAGAAATTTAGTCAACACACCAGAAAAAATATAAAATAATAAATTATTTATTAACAAATTAAACTGTTTTTCTTCAAGATATATTAACTATTTAATTAGTATAAATTTGATTATGACTATTCTTCGCCTCCGGCAACAATATTAACCTTAGTTCCATTCCAATTTGGGAGGATATTAAAATATAACTCTATCGATCATTTTATGTTTTAACAAAAGAATATAAAAATACATATTAAGATAACCGATGACCGAATCAATTCAAATAAAAATTCAAATTCATTTTCCCATATTATTAAGTTTTCGATTTTACGAACTTTGAATCGTATTTATTTTTTCTCTGAACGATGATTAATCTCTACATCAAGAAAATAATGATCTTTAAATTGTGAAAAAGTAGGAATTGGAAGAAAAAACACTTTACCACAAATTTCCTCTGATAATTATGGCTATAATATCGGTATTTGAGATTTTACAGGTATTTAAATGAACCGAACGTGTTTAATAATGAAATTATTTTGTGTCAATGCTTAAAATATGGACCTATATTCTAACTTGAATATATGATTTAAAATCTTCGAAATAATTCTCGGGAGAGCAATATATAATTAAAGGCATATATTCTGGTAATTTGAAAGCGGAGAAAAGTAAGAGGGTTCAGATTTGGTTGACCAGAAGCATAGGAAGCGGATTGAAAAAAAAAACACAATTATTCTTCAAAATAAAGTTCAACATTCTGGACGACCTTCTGCCATCGATCAGGCAGCATACAAATCTGTCCCAGATACCAGTCCATGGGCTTGGATCAAAAAACTGTAAACAAACTTACTTCACTTTATAAAAAGTTTTGAATTTGCTGTTCACGGAGGATGTCTCCACTGAGTGGAATAGGCCATAGTCACACGAAGAAGGGTCGGGACTGGACGGTGGATGTGGAAGAATCTCAACATCGTCCATCTGGTTAAACTTCTTCTCAATCTGGCAGTCTGTGACCCCGCATTGTCTTCACGAAACAGCTTAGAACAAGCTCGAAATGCAGTACTCCTTGGAAATTCCAACAGATCGATTACAAGTTTTGTTGGTTTCTTTCTGCTTCCAAAGTGAACCACCCTATTACCACTTTATGACCACCCTATTATATATATATATATATTTGTGTGTGTGTGTGTGTGTGTAATTAATCGGTTTCACCCAAGCAAAGCTGTATCGAAACTACCACGCAAGGTAGACTGTAGAAGAATTAAGAACAAAAAGCATTAGTAGTGACGAGAAAGAAAAGAAAAGCAAAAGACAATAAACCCGATATATATATATATATATATATATATATATATATATATATATATATATATATATATATCACTGTGTGTTTATCTAAAAGTATATACGATTAAATTCACTTTAATGACAAATTTATTTCGGTTCAGCTCCAGGGGAGGAATTGTGAGTTTGTATACAGTGACTATTACTGATAATAATGCAAGACTCAAGTTCTCACAGTCAAAAATAAAATACACTTAAATTCACATGCCGTGCGCCAAAAGGCGCAGGGGTGGAATCTTCGACTGACGCCAATTCAGCCGTGTTTCGAATCTAGTTAGAGGTAAATGGACCTCTAGTCACACTGATGAGCTGTGATAAAGCGAAACAGTCTGTATGTGGATGACATATATATATATATATATATATATATATAACGTTAAGATTTGAAAGTGATTTATTCATATAGGGCTCAATATTATAAAAATAGACCATTATATATAATGAGAATATTGATAGTGTGACCTTTTTTACTCTATTTTCAAGCTTTATCAAGCATGCAACATACACGTCTATTGTACAAATATTGTAAATATTCTAAACGCATATTTCAAATATATCTTTATATTATATATAAATAAAATAGATAAAAACCACAGAAACATCTATGATTAATACAATATTCCATATACCTAAATAGAAAAAGTATATATCAAATAATAATTTGGCGTTTTTGACATCCTACGATCCTCACAAATTTTAACCCCTAATCTTGTCAACTTTCATACTATTTCGCCATTAACATTAACTAAAGAAATATTTTTCCCACATATATTTGCTTGAATTCACATATAATATTTTTAATGATCTACTACAAGTATACTGATGGATTAATATCGGAAGAGCCCGAGGACATTTCATTAAATTGTTTACTTTGAATCATTTTTGGACGGTAAAAAAAAAAAAAACAGTATATCACAATGTGATAGGATTCACCTTACATTTGTACACTCTTTCACTCAAATCAGGCTCATTTTGAAATATACCACCCAATTAACATCGTCCTCATAACACCATCAACAATCTTGTATGGATCTACAATTTTTACTGGTTACAATACTTGGTCAAATGTAATAATGGCCGTGCTCATTTTATCTTCCGAATCGTATACTTGTCTGTCTTCATGCATTATCCAACAGAAGATCATGTACCAGGACCAACCAATGTGGCTATTTTTACATATATCTTAACAAATTACTGTTTATGATCAGTTTTATTTTTTTTAAAGTTCAGTCATATTTTTCTTTTTATGCTTATTACTATGATATTCAATCATAAAGTTTCATAGATGATAATCAGAAACATTTTTAACCTATACGGTGAGACGATTCTGAGAGAATTAGAAATGTTACCAAAATTCATTATTATCTTCCACAAAATAATAAGACATCATCTCTCTTCCATCGTCCAGGATATAACATCTCTCAAATAATTGTCTGATTTTACGCTTATTAACAACTTAAGATATGCAGAAGACAGAGTTTTGAAAGCAGAGACGGAAAGGAAACAACAATAATTACTACAGTAAATACTGAAAAAAGCAAGAAAAAACGGCATCATTTGCAAGAAGAAATTATGTATGGATGTTACAAAATGAAACAGTCGTATATCAATTCGTATATCCGTGCTTTTAACTTTTCCATCCACCCAGAAAATGAATTCATTAAATATACATAAAATAAAAGAGGTGTAAGAGAAGGATGTGTCTACTCACCGGATTTATTCATTGAGGCGATTCCGAGAGTATTCGATGACTAACCACGCTTCATTATTGGCGGCCAAAATATAAGGCATCTGTATATGATACAGGCTTGATAGCAGACGTAGAAAAGGAATCTACAGTTACTCCAACAGAATGTAACGAAGGAAAGCGAGAAGAAAGGACACAACATCAATTGCAAGAAGACAGAATGCATGGTTACTAGCAAAAGGGAAAAAACCACACTTGAAATTTACAAATTGGAGATAACAAAATCAAGCAAATGCAACAATTTAAATATCTGGGAAGTGTTTTGACAGAGAACTGAAAAGGGTTATTAAGATAACTAAAGCAAATTATTAAACAAATTGTTAGAAACAAAGAAATACGTTCTGAACTGTTATGCTATATCCATCGTCCTATATGGCTTTGAATTCTGGATATCCTCCTAACAGGTGAAATTATAGGAATGGGGTTCCAGAAGAGGATGCTGAGCATATCATGGACTAAATCTATGAGCAACAACGAAAATGAAAAAAATAAAGAGTCTTATATTTAACATAAAGACGGGATAGTTGAAATTTCAGGGAACATAATGTGAAAAGAGGGATTGGAAAAATGAATACTTACAGGACAGTTTGAAGGCACGTAGTATAGTGTAAAACACCGCATAACCTAACTAGCGAGCTTTAAGTAATGGACGGTCGAATAAGATTTAGAAGAGATGACAAAAATACAAAATTTATAAAGAGCTACAAACGATAGGAAATTGTGAAGAGCCATAATCGCCAACGTCCTGAACAGACATTGCACATAGTAGAAAAAGTGTATAATAGTCATTTAACTTTCGTGCTTTCTTTAAACAATTCTGCACATTTTCTCTTTGTTTTCGTTCGCAACGCCTATTCCTATTTCTTGCTTAACTCTTCTATTTTCTCCTTTCTGTGACATTATAAATTTGCTTATTCTTATTTTATCAATTTTTGCGCATTATTTTTTTATTATTACCTTGTGAGTTCCTACCATCAATAAGAGGTTAGTTCTTTTGTAGGAATCATATGAATAGTTCATCAGCATTTATTCATTTGGGGCACATGGCACAACTGTGGACAACAGCTCCTTTCCCTCTTACAATTGTGGTCCATGGATAAATTCAAGAATAAGTATTGATATTGCATGTCGGTCCTTTTGGATGTTGATGCTACCACGTCCCTACTCTCAGGGTTTAAAGAGGCAGAACCTACAAGACTGCAGGTGCTTTGAATTCAAAGTTTTCTTTCTCCGAGACAGGTTAACAATTTAGTACATAGAACCCTTATCTGGGGTTGGATATATACCTTTCTGAACTATGGATAATGTTACTGTAAGTGAACGCAATGAATTCTAGTGTTTGAACTCAGTTCGCCGATTCCTCAAACGGAGCCGGTATCCATTAATTCACCGAATCTCATTGACAATATTTGATATCTGAAATTATGATCTTATATCAAAAAGTTAAATAAAATATGAATCTTTCGATTGCATTAAAAATTCAGTTATTGTAATTTTTCTACTAAAAAAAATGCTAGAATCCGAAATATACTTATTGTATTTACGATATAAATCTTAGTATATCATAAATGTTTAATCTAGTTCCACTGGCTAATATAAATATCCTTGTTCAAACTTTCATTTGCATAATAAAATCTTATAGATTCTACACATATATATTAGTGTGCGCGCGTAGTGTACATATCCTTACGAGTTTTAAATATGTCTGATATATGGCGACAATAAATGTATATATGTATAGCTGGCCACTTGTACTCGAAGATATCCGTCTACTAGGGCGGCTAGACAATCCTTATTGTAGACGCTTGCTCAGGCACATTTCTGTTTATTCAACACCCACGGATCCAAAACGTGGTTTATACTGCAACAATGCTGAGCAGACCTTAGTTACAGTTACTGGGAGAGAGCGTGTTATCTAGCGTGATCAACAATTTGATCAAGGCCAGCACGTTTAAGCCCTCGTGTCTTGTGACTTTGTGCTAGCACAGGTGGCGACGGACCGCAACGGTTCCTTCTACCCAATCTTAATCAAAAGGTTTGGGTCAATCTGTGGTATTGTTTTCAGGCACCTTCCAAAGGTGCCGCACGCTGCGATCGATCCTTCCACTCTGATAACATCTGCCATTTTCCTTCATGATAACCCCAATATGATGAAATTCGAACCCGGATCTCCTGGTCTGAATGAGAACGTTCTAACCACTCGGCCACGTGCCAAATAAACAACGATATAAATAACGACAATAAATAACAACATTTAAATCTTGAACCGAATTGCTTTGTGTTTTGAGAAATCTTTGGCATTTTCTTTACACCTGTTATATGACAAATCCGAGTTTAGTGTTTCAAAGTGCCACAAAAGCAAGTTCTCTTGAGATTAATGAATCTGATATCACTTATTCCACAGTCTAAACTTCGTTCTACACCAATCGCCCAGATGTTAACTAAATTTAAATTCGAATGGCGATTCTGATAGTTTTGCTTTGAAAACTATTTTGTGAACTATTTCACTCAGGATGAAAATGCAAACATACTTTAAACTACACGCGTTTAGAAGAAACGTTCTTCAAAATCGATTAAATCTTTATAAACTCTCACTTTACAAGATGGTGGATCTTCAACACCAAGGTCAAGTCACTACTACTTTACGGCTCAGAAGCCTGGCGGGTAACCAAAAAATTCAGACATTTAACAACTGATTTCACAGGATCATACTCAGTATCAGGTAGCCGGAAAATGTCTCCACCGACCAACTTTGGGACAGGACCAGACAAGCCCCAATCGATATTGACATCAAGAAACGGAAATGGGGATAGATCGGCTACACACTCCGCAAGCCTGCTTCTAGTGTCACCTGGCAGGCAGGCTATTGAGAAAAGAAAGCGAAAAATGGGTCGAAAAAAACAGACTTGGCGCGGAAGTCTTGACGGAGAGGGGAAGACAGACGTCACGACATGGGCCGAGCTGAATCAGATTGCCCGAAACCGCATCTGATGGGGATATCTTGTTTGACCTTATGTTCCCCCAAGGAATTAAGTGGCATAATGAATATGAACATTAAGTATCATGTGATAGAAAATGTTTCTAAATATAGAAATGTGTCTATATATATTTTTTTTAATTTCAAAAGAATATCTCCTCTTTGAATTGTCACATATGGATGAATATTTAATCATAGGAACTTTAATTGTTAAGTTTAAAGGGTAACTTCGAAGTTTACAAAATTATGAATTGTGAATTGTAGAAAAAATTGATAAACTTAGAAAACTGTGAACTGTGACACAAAAAATAGTTCATAATCTTAAAAAGTTTAAAAAAATCTAATCTGAGGAAGATTTTAATGACAAGCATAATATTGATTCATACTCTTAGAAAGCGTCGAATTGAAAATCTTAACGAACAGCTTAAATTAAATATCACTGAACATTGAAGGTTAGAAATAATTCCAAAGAATTAGAAAACATTGAAAATGTGAAGCTTAGAAAGAATTTCTGATGTTTACAAAAATACCGTAAGCTAGAAAACGTTCAACAGTCTAAAAAGAGAAAACGCTGAACTATTAAATACAAAAAGACTTTAGAAATTGATTTAATACAGAGGAATAGAAAGAAATCATTAGCCTTTTTAAGCATTCCTAAACTGAGGAATATCTGCAATGAGAAGAGTAGATAGAATTCATTCTTGTTAGATAGTTTTAAACTGGGAAGCTTAGAACGAATTTATCTGCTATGAAGCATTGTGAATTATAGATAGAATTCATAAGCAAACTAAGTTTTGAATTATTAAGCTTAAAAAATATAATATTAGATCTATTTATATGGGGGCCTTTAGTAACCATTTCAAATTTACGAATTTCTGAAAGCATGACATAGATTAGAAAGATTTAATTATCAAACGTAAAACATCTTTAAAAATTGGAAAGCTTTATAGTATGATGCATTAAATACAGTCCTTTATTCCATTGATGCAAATAACGAAGCAGTCAGATGTTCCAATTCTTATAGGGCTGCGTAACTCCGTAAGCCTGCTTTTAGTGTCACCAGGCTTGTCCTTGATTGGAATTCACAAGTGAAAAGTAGGTCGACAAAGGCAGACTTGGAGTAGAAGTGTTGATGCAGAGGTGAACGCAGCCGGCATGACATGAGCCGAGCTGAAGAGGATCGCTAGGAACCGCGTCCGTTGAAGAGGTATTGTTGCGACCCTATGTTCTCCAGAGAATCAAGATGCTTAAAAAAGGAACTCCAACTGTGACGCCAGTCTTAATAAATCGAAGAAAAATTAATTGACTCAGTTGATTTATGTAGGTTATATAAAGGCGGAGAATATTTTCAGACTGTGAGAATTTATCGGGAGATAATCGTCATATAAAGGTACAAGTTCTACTAATTAACCAATAGCTTCCTTTCCTAAAGGTATTTGTGCGTAAGTAAGTATAACAAACCCGACTGGAATTAGAACTAAGCGCAGAGATTTCCAATTCTTAGGCGTTATATATTACATCAGCTGCATATCTAACTTTACAATACATGGTATTACTAACAGGTGACACATCTAGGGACTGACAAGGTTTGACGTTGCTTACTTCGGCAAACGTAGAAGAACCGGTGATTCGACATGACATAAGCATAAGCTCCCGAAAATACATACATACAAACATATATAAAAACTGTCTTTGTAGATATATATATATATATATATATATATATATATATATATATATATATATATATATATATTGAAATTCTCGGACATTCAGGCCGGTAAATGTTGTTAATACTGGTTATTGTAAACAGAGAATTTACTTATTTTAATTATTTGCATCTATAAAAGAACATATAAAAATAAAAAAAAATATCTTAGAAAATAATCGCCTAGAATCTAAGTTCAGTGTGCAAAGAAAAAAACCTCCGATACGAGTAAGTAAAATAACTAAACATATATATATATATATATATATATATATATATATATATATATATATATAATTTTTCAGTATATACTATGTAATGAACCGGTGATTGTACAAAGAATTAATTAGAAATGTTAATGTAATGAATGGCGAAATCTGAATAATAACAATATCAATAAATAACATTAAAAAAAAATATTTCGGTTTACACGGCGTTTATTTTGCCTGGAATGAAAAAATTAAGCCCTGAGGATGAAAATGTGAAATATTCAAAAATATTCGGTCCAGTAACATCAAATCTATCTGATAACAATTTAAGTATAAGGGTCATTTTATTTAATGTATTGTAAATGAGTTAATGACTTATTAAGTCTTGTTAGCCAATAGATTTCTCCATTAATTATATTAACATTGCTAATTAATTCTTTGTACAATTCCCTCTTTATGATATATATATATATATATATATATATATATATATATATATATATATGTGTGTGTGTGTGTGTGAGAGAGAGAGAGAGAGAGAGAGAGAGAGAGCGTGTGTCTGTGACTGTGTGTGCAAATGCAGATGTAAATAGAATATATCTATAAAAAAACATTAATAAAAAGCTGAAGGAGAAATTTACTTCATCTTTGTCAGAAAAACATACATTTATTTAGAAATTAACACAATTATTAACATCATTAAATATTTAAAATGAATAAATTATTGCATAAATAATTAAACAAAATAAAATACACATAAATAAATAGCAATTGCATAAATAAATAACTTAAACTTCAACGACAACAACAACCGATTTTACTCACTTTCATTTATTAGGAAATTAATTACATCATTTAGCGTCTTCCATACTTTAGCTTTTACAGAATATTTAATTATATTCACTGATTTAAAACTGAAAAATTGAGGATAATTTCCTACGCGTTATATATGTTCCTTAAGATAAGAATGGCTATGGTAAAGATTTCTTTTTGCATGATTCGTTAGCTTTCAAGATAGATACGTTCTGCCAATACCTGGTAAATAATAGACTATTCCGTTTTGATCGCATTGAAAGAGAAGAAAAGACACTATTTGAAAATGATAGAGACGAATGGAAGGAAGAAACAACGTAAGAAAGAGAGAAAGAGAGAAAGAAAGAAAAAAGAAAGAAAGAAAGAAAGAAAGAAAGAAAGAAAGAAAGAAAGAAAGAAAAAAAGAAAGAAAGAAAGAAAAAGAAAGAAAGAAAAGAAAGAAAGAAAGAAAGAAAGAAAGAAAGAAAGAAAGAAAGGAGGCTCTTTCAGGAAAAATAGAAAAGACCGTCAATTTCAAATCTTATCATTTCTTATAACATTTGTAAAATAACGACCAGAATTCATATTTGGTAAAAAACTAGAATCGGGGCCATAATTCTCTTGAGCAAAAATAAAAGGAGAAAAGATAGTAAGAAATTATAAAAAATATTTGGAAAGAAAATAAGTCAATTGCAGAAGACACATTGTTTATGTAATTGATCCAAATGTTTTCATGATGGCTATATTTGGAGATATTCTTAATCCTCCCATCGGAAAAATATATTAAAATATATTTCATACAATAGAGGAAATGGTTCGTTTCAACTGAATACAGTGTAACCCGGATATAAGAGAGTAGTCGGGACCGGAGAAGAAGTATCTTATATCCTGGTTTCTCTTATATCCGGGTTTGGTCTATTTTATATACATTAACATAGGCTCTAATTTATGACCAGAGAAAATCTCTCTTATATCCGGGTTTCTCTTATATCCGGTTTTCTCTTATATCCGGGTCTCTTATATCCGGGTTACTTTCATCCGACAAAAAGGAACCAACAAGCTTCAGTACAAATGGGAATACACACACACACACACGCACACACGCACACACACACACACACACATATATATATATATATATATATATATATATATATATATGAAGAAATATAGTTTTAAGGTATGCTATATTTATGGGATAATGTGCTCAATATTAGAGATAGAGCGTATTCAAATATTAATATAAAGTGAACATTGAAGTCAACACTCAGAGGCGACAGGTTGTTTCATGCTGTACACAATCGTCAGGCCTGACGAATGCGTCCAGCATGAAAAGGGTGTCGCCTCTGAATGTTGATTCAATGTTCACTTTTATATATATATATATATATATATATATATATATATATATATATATATATATATATGTGTGTGTGTGTGTGTGTGTGTGTGTGTGTGTGTGTGTGTGGGACAAATCAAAAAATGTACTTGAAAATATATCAAAAAAAATAAACGATATATATAAATTTTAACGCCCTTTTGTTCATGTTAATTATGGCCTCTATTCTAAACAAATATTTTTGATTGATATTGCCATATATTGTTAAAATTGTTACGCACAAATATATTTATGTATATATTATTGTCGTAGGACTCACCATGAACATTATTTAATCATGTACTTAAAAAGTAAAGTTTATCAGAATATTTCAATAGGAAAATTGTAAACATTTTATCGGTTAAATCTAATGATAATAATTGTTTATGGGTTTCTGGTTTTTAATATTTTAAGTTTTATCTTTAGTCAAATAAAATATGTTTAAAAATATATTTAATGTACGTACATAATATTTGTGATATAAATTATTTTTTATCCTGCTTATTAACTGAATTTATTGAGTTGTTTTGACAATCTATAAAATTTAGTCGGCCATTTACTGAATTTAATTTTTAAATATTTAAATATATAATCATATATTACAGTTTAGAATACTAGCGCAAAATATTACTCCACCTCCCCATATTTCTTTCTCAGACGTGATCCTTTTTGTACACACACACACACACACACACACACACACACACACACACACACACACACACACACACACGGGGTGCGATAGGTAAATTGTCGCAAATTTTAACAGACATATTTACCAAGATTATACAAAAATTATCTTGAAATACTAAACAGTAAAATTTATTCAATAAAATCACCATTGGCTTCAACCATGGCCCCAAGACTTTGGAATATCCTGCAACTCTTCTGGGCGGTCTCATTGTTTAAATTGGTGAATGTTGCCATAATCCTTGCATTCAGTTTATCTTCGGTTTTAAAAAGAGTTTTGTTAATCTCTCACTCAACTGCGCTCTACAAATAATAAGCAAAGTGGTTGCAATCTGGGAGTTAGATGGCCAGATATAAGGGGTGATGTGGTGGCAGCAATTGACAGATGACTGTGTTCCCCTGCTTGTGTGGCATCGTTCAGAGTCTTGTTACCGGCCATAGGAACTTACTGCAGCCAACCTCTTGACCCAGTGCAGCACTACCTCCTCACGGCACTTGATGCAGATCTCCCTTTTGCGTCTGATGTCCTCACCAACAAATTCGAGGGTTATTTTCTCATCAGAACGAACATAGTGAGTTTTCAAATCTGCAATACCTACGTAATCACTATTAGACTTATCCAACTCTTTCGGAATCCTCTGCACTTTTCTCAGATTGATCTGCGATCACTATGAAATGTTCCTATTGGAGCTTCCGACGTTAATGGCAAGCAGTACAGCATGCTACTTCCGAATTTCTGGCGGAGGGAATTGCGTCATAGTGACCTTTTAGCCACATACGGTGCCCAACTGACCCTACTATACTCTGCAGTCGACAAAATCAAAAACAAACAATTAAAAAAGTCCGTGGGTAAGTAATCCAAGTAGATCTTATTAATATAACATTTTAAAACAGATTTACAAAAGAGAGTTCAATATATATTTTTATAGAGAATATAAGTGAATTCCAATTAATTAGATCCAAACAAATTACCTCATACAACTGATCATTTTGTCCATAGGAAAGTAGTTTTTTCTCGGAATTATCATTGCAAATACATTTAGCCTTAATTACCTTTCGATGTAAATACATTTACTAAAATGAACGTGGAATTTTATTCATTTTTAGTAAATCTATTTGCATTGATAGTTCCAGGGAAAAACTAAATTTCCCATGGAAGAAATGATCATCTGCATGAGGTAAATTGTTTGATCTCATTAATTGTAATTTACAACGCACACACAAACACACACGCACACACACACACATTATATATATATATATATATATATATATGTATATATATATATATTATGAAATGGACAAAGTTCGACAATTATTTTAAGACATAATTTAATGTTTATACGTTTTTGTTTTAGATACAAATATTTTATAATAAACTATTAACGACATTTACCGGCCTAAATGTCCGAGAAATTTTAATAGAAAATACGCGTCCCCGCCAGGAATCGAACATGTATCCTAAGTAAAATCGACCTTGCTAACCGAAATTCTCCACTGTGGCTCAATCGGTAAAGCACGCAAGGCTGTATGACGGTATATGATACTGGTTCGACTGCTGTCGGAGGACGCATATTTTCTATGAAAATTTATCGGACATTCCGGCCGGTAAATGTCGTTAATGCTGTTTATTATAAAAACAGAGCATTTATTCAAATATTTCTATCTATAAAAGAAGGTATAAACATAAAAAACAATATATATATATATATATATATATATATATATATATATATATATATACTGTAAAGATGTATATCGAAATAAGTTTGAAACAAAATGAGCAGCTGCAGAATATATAAAGTATGTTATTTACATTGCTCAGACTATCATCCTCATCTTTCTTGCCATATTTATTAGAACCTTTTGGCCGTTGTACGCTCCGTCCTTTTTAAGGTGGTTGGAATGCCGAACTGATCCCTTTATTTTGCTCGCTGGGATAGACTGCTACTAGTTTCACGTGCCATGAACAAAGCTGGATTATACAACAGCCGCAACGTTGTGATAAATATGGCAACAAAGATGAGGATGTTAGTCCGAGCAATAGAAATAATGTACACAATACCTCATCTCAGAAATATAGACAGATATACAAAGTTTGTTGATCAGTCGAGTATAAATCGTGACGTGAAAACTTTCGTGCGCTAAAAAATACTGTGTCCCCAATGCAGTTGTTTTTGCCGTTGGATTACGATTGACGATGGCGATGGTGAGAAATTCGTCAGCTTCAAACCAGATGTTACACGAAACAGAGTTAAACTTCCATGAACGAAACCTGAAGGCGACTAAAGACAAACGCCTTCCCTTGAAAATTTATGATGTTATTTAGTTTCTTTCAAACCCCGATTGTATGTTTTATCAAACTCCCATAAGGATAGTGCAGCTATCTTGCTAAAGAGTTGGCTGCATTGTTACAGCTCCAGACTTGAAATATGTAAAGATTACTGTTTCGTTTACTTTAGCTAAAGTTATGAAGAATTGTCTCTTGGGTCGGAGATAATATCTTTATATGCTTCTTTACATCAGGTTTTTGTTTACTTACGTTCACCTCTATGAATCTTTTGACATTTGGCTAATGCTACGTAACGAAGCAATTTTCCTTGTTTATATTCCTCTGTCTTCATTGAATTCATGAAATTTTACACCATACTTATTGAATTCAATTTTGACAAAATGATGTATAAGAAAATAGATGGGATGTCACTGAGTATCCCTTTGGGCCCAGTGCTGGCCGATATTTTTGTTTAACTTTACGAGAAAGAGTTACTGGCGCGTATTAAATCACCTTACTGTTATTTTCGATGTATCGATTCACTAACTGGATTCGATTTTTCTTACGTTAGCGTACCGTAAACCTACTTTCAATAGTTTATATATACTTAGGGACTTTTCTGCCTCGAGCAGTGAAGTTTCAACCTCGTTGAAAGCTTGATCGATCGTACCCTATTAACTTGTTCAAAGACTAAAATAATTTTGCAAACTGAATTTATTATGTAAAATTTAAATGGCGATAGATATAAAGTTAATATTTTTCAAAATACCATTCATTCTAAAATGTTGCAAGTAGTCCAGTTTCTTGGCATATACCATAGAAAGAGGATTTTAGCAAGAGATATGGTAAGCAAATTTTTACGTTTTGTTAAAAGTTGCTTTTTTTTTCGGCAAATCCCTGTTTTGTCTTTACAACTCCACCAATGTTGCGATAATCCCATTAGACTGCTTTACACAATAACGAGGTTAATGCAATAATATATCGTTTTAAATGTCAGTTTGAGAAAGATAATATAGGTAGAATGTGTGTCAAAGGTTCGGAGAATTTATAAGTCAATAAATAGAAGCCAGTATTTTCATATGGCAATGTGATAATTTGTATAGCTGTATCAATACAACCGCCAAGCGTACGTTTATTTAATAATCATCATTGCATCATCTCCTACGATATGGACATGCTGTCAATTCTGAGTAAGACGCAAACAGATTTTCACATAGAAATCTTACAGACGATATACATTAAGATACATCAACTCACCCACTGTAAACAGATTGGATGAATGTTGAATGTGAATATTGTTTGACTCCTATATAATTCTATATGGGTGAACGATATATAACTTTTTTATGTATCAAGAACTATATATATATATATATATATATATATATATATATTTAAGATTCTCACCATCTTTCTGTCGTTCGAGCGTATGTGCACCAATTTAAACACTAAATGTTACACGAAAACATTTTTTTTCCATTTTAATGTAATTCCTCCTAAAGTAAATTTATATGTGTGCGTGTGTCTGTGCACGTAAAAATCTTGACTTTTTTTTAATCACATCACCCCAAGCAAATGGGAATGCTCTAATTATCGCAATAATATATATATATATATATATATATATATATATATATATATATATATATATATATATTAACAATTATCGCAATCGAATTACGTTGACTCCCCATGAAAGATTATTAACAGTAGAACAACATTTCCACCTACAAAAACACGATTTTAAAACCCATGCCAACTTCAATATAGTTGAGAGAATAGCAAAGTTCAGAGCTGATAACATTAGAAAGATTTCAGAGTGCCATGAAAATAAGTGGATCCGACTTTTAAAAACGTACTATCCAGACGGGGTTAATCACAAATTTACCAATATAGATAGTATTAATATGTAACCACACAAATCGGGACCTACCCACATTTCTCACCCACACAATACAGAGAGGCTTGCGAATGTGTTGAGACATCCTACTTATACACACACGCATACGAATATACACACTTACACAAATCATTGTTACTCCCTAATGAGTCAAATAATAACACACACACATAGTAATATGCACATTTACACACATCACGCGCATTCACACCCTGAGAACCAAATAACACACACACTTAACAGGGATATATTTCCTTTCAAGGAACCAATAAAACTGTCAAAATGGACAAGGGAATTCAAAGCAGCATGAATCCATCCAGCTTTTATCTTAAATAACAACTTGAAAAAGACTTTTTGACCAACACAATTGCTAATCAAATTTATGTTAAAATTTTAAAAACAAACCAAATGAAAACTACAGTTCATTCTCCGCATCCAGACATACATTTCTGTATTTCACGGTTACGAACAACCCCATTTTGTTCTCCTGATGATGGCTATGTTGGCCGAAACTAGTCGAGGAATCTAACTGAAATAATAAAAACGAAAGAATATTAATATACAACTCACTGTGTCTGAATATTTTAAATTTTTAATATATTTTATTGTTCAAAACATATACACACACACACACACACACACACACACACACACACACACACATATATATATATATATATATATATATATATATATATATATATATTACTGTTTCTTATCATCCTGATTATATATCATTTTTAGTTCAATACTTGATAAAAAACATATTTTATATTGTCTCCAAGAAATCTACCAATTCTACAAATATATTTAGTGGATGGAAACGCATTTTTTAGAACACGCACTTTTGTTAGAAACCGCCAGAACTTTGCTTCCAACTAATTAATTACATTGAAATTTTTTAAATTCCTATTTATTTCCAAGCATAGAAATTCAAGGTAACATTTAAGGACTAGTATACTTATTTTCGCGCCAAACTAAATCACACTAATACTGCTCCAAATCCTAATTTCCGTATCAACACCTGTATACATACTACTTTTAGTTTCGTTTGATATACTGCTACAATATCAGGTAACCCATTAATTATAGAGCTTACAACATGAGTGAACTCTATACTAGACTAAGACTATTGAGAGGTGGCAGGTGAGGATAATATTGTTGCTAATGAAATTATAAAGGTTTAATGTAGGGAGGATGAACTGAACATTCTAGATTTAATTGTGCCTCTTTGATCCATGTACTTATCTTGAAGAAATTAAGTTACAGTTGTCGTTCTGCTGAAAGAGATGCATTACCTTGAACGAGAGGAAAAGAATCGACAGTAAAAAATAGTGTTAGAACTAATTTTAAGAAAAGACAGATGGCACGATTAGAAGAACAAAAAAGAAATGCATTCGAATCGTGAACGGCACAAAAGCTCGATTGACAATCCTTTTTCGTTAGATTAAAATTAGTTTTGAAAAATATCTAAAAACAAAAAAGAGGAAAACCGATAAAAACAAACAAACGTGAGTGAAAAAATATCAAAAGTTAATCAAATTAAATCGAGATTATTCAAAAGAAAAAGAAAATGAAAACAAGACTTAATGAAAATTCCTTGCAGATGTGTGTTTCGAAGACCGGATGGAATATAATTTCGGGTTTGAGTTTATGTTGTCGTCTTTCTTTCTCAGAGATAAGCATAACGTGATAGATATAACTTCGAATGCGTTAATTACTTTACAGATATGTGTAAGATAAATAGAGCTAAGTATTCGTCAAGAGTAATCCCTTGAAGCACGAGCTAATTTTGCCTTGAAATACGAACTGAATTTATATATATATATATATATATATATATATATATATATATATATATATAATTTATAATTTACAAAAACGGTATGAGATTTAATGCAGCACGAGTGAGGTCGAAGATTTGTTAAAATTAATAAGGAAACAGTTTATCTGTTTGACTGTTTTTTAATTTATATAGACTGTATATCTCTCCTGTTTTGATTAGCAGAATCTTGAAAGAGTTAAATTATATATATATATATATATATATATATATATATATATATATATAGTTTATGAAAAGCTAGGTAATCTGTATGGGTAAACCTAAGGAGGATAAAATCCAGAGAGCTCAATGTAAATCCAGAGCAAATAATTTGATTAAAAACAGACCACTTTAATGTTCTTTTCATTTTTTGTTTGGAAGTAAAGTCTGATGATCCGCAGTCCTTTTAAAAGGGCTGTATGAAAAGAATTATTGCATGGAACCTTAAAGTGGTCTGTTTTTTATTTATATATATATATATATATATATATATATATATATATATATATATATATATATATATGTATATGAAAATATTTTTAAAATATTTTTATTCATTTTTAAACACCGTTTTTGTTTTTTTTTTTGCTTAATTTGCGGTGTAACACCCCACCCGCGCCCAGTTCGCATTAAAAATTTCCAGAATGTTTATTTATTTATAAATTTGATAAAATCTACCGTTTTGGAGTTATTGACAGTGAAATTTCCGTCCATTCGCGTCGTGGGGCGCCATTAGGGGCGTTATTTGTATACATTCGCTGCAGAATAGCTGTCAGTGCAGGTGCCATGCGCAAACTGAACGTGTATATGTGAATAGTTCTCGTGCGCAGTAATTGAAACAAATTCAGACTAGAAATATCAGTTCCGTGCTTAGCTTTTCGTAGTCTCCCGTGTTTAGCTTTCCGCAGTGAATGTATGCAAACAACGCGAGTAATGGCTGCCGCCAACGACGCGACTGAATCCCAAATTTCATTGTCGATAACTACAAAACGGTAGATTTTATCAAATTTATCATGCCATATTCGAATGGAGCATGTACAATTACCCCTATATGTAAGTATTTTGGACATTTTTAATGCGAAATAACCGCGGGTGCTACGCTGCAAATTAACACTTATTTTTTAGACCGTGCTTTTCTCCCAGCATTGAAATTATTGGAAGAGTTACGTCAATCATTTTGTTCATTATTATTATTATTATTATTATTATTATTATTAGTGCTGTTGTTTTGCGAAAGAGCAGAACGCCCCGAAATGACACTGTGCTGCAAAAGCAGGGTGTCCAATATCCTCATCATGTCTAAAAACTCACACACATCATAATCGAATATGCGTGATATGGTGATGTATTTTCATAATAGCAACGAATAACATTCAGGTCTGCTATTTCAGTTGACTCAAACGGTTTCTGACTAAATGTAGTACCAAGCCGCTTTAGCTGTCTCATATTACAAAGTTTTAAAAAAAAATCTCCCTGCCAAGCAATGATGCTTCCCAAAATACAGCTGCTTTTGAAAAAAGTTGCTCAGTGTGTGAGACCTCCCCCCAACCACACGGGTGATCAGTCAGGTATAGTTATTTATCCCGGTCTCCCCATTAAGACGAGATGTGACACGAGGCAGAGTTTCATGTGGGGGAAACAGAGCGCGTACACCAAGGACAAGAATTGCCCATCCCCCAACAACCGTCGGCCGGACTGGCATCGGTATGACGACCAACCCCCACCTCTCTAGCGCAATGTTGGGCAGCCTCAGTCAGTTGCTCTCCTGACACCTCACATTATTAATTTTCCTCAGCTTAGTCTCTGTCCGCGGACAGAGTCACAACTGTGCAGAAATCTAGCCGAAGAAGAGACGTAACTGAGAGATGATAATTATCCCATGTCACGAGCAGCGGAATAATGATGGAGCGATATAATTCCAAAATGCGTTACAGAATGGGATGATATATTGTAGCCAATTTTTATTTCCCATGGAAAACTTGGAAATGTTAACACCTCCAAGAAATTAAGAACAAAATCCATGAGAACCATAGCATTAAAGCATTTTTCATCATTTTATTTCCTTTGATTTCTGGTGTGTATTCATTTCTTTCCGGGACTCGCCCAGAGACCATAGGTCAGGAATGGCATCATGACATTTTCCATCGAGCAATTAATATATATATATATATATATATATATATATATATATATATATATATATATAGAGAGAGAGAGAGAGAGAGATAGATAGATAGATAGATAGATAGATAGATTAAAGCTCTTCGTAACATAAAGCTCTTCGTAACATATTAAAGCCCTTCATACATCGATAAAACCATTCGTAACACAGATAAAGCCCGTCGTAACATAGAAAAAAAACCCTTCGTATTATTATTATTATTATTATTTATTTATTTATTTATTTATTCATTTAATTTCTGGTGTGTACACACTTCTTTCCGTATTCCGCCCAGAGACCTAATGTCAGAAATGGCATCATGACATTTTCCACTGACTAAAAGAAAAATAACAACAACAGACATAATTTTTATAGATAAAACCCTTCGTAAGGTGTGGGCTGTACATGTGAGAACATTTTTTTTGTATTTCTTTAAGTCATGGTCTTCCAGGAATCCCTTCAATAAGTCTACCTGGAATCTTTTTCAACCAATTCCAGGGCTCCAAATACAACAAGGATTGTTGACATTCTCATGTGCTATATTTTTGATTATTATTATTATTATTATTATTATTTCATAACTTCGCTGACTCTTAGATGTTTCGGTTGTGGTATCTCCGCTTCCCTTCCCGCTGTTTAGAAACGATACTTCCTCCAGCACGTAAGCTGTTCTGTGCACACCCAATAATGAGGCAGCATTATTCGTAGAGATATTTCCCAGGATGCTAATCATAAAACGGGCAACCTGAACTGCTGTTTTTTCAGATTTGCCATAGCAGGTCTTAGTACATCTATGTTCATATCCTCGCCTGCACTGCATTCGGGATGTTCTCCTCCAAAGGTACCGCAACCTCTCTCAGGACCGTTTAGTTTCTGCTTTTGTGCACGTGCGATAGCAGGGCGATTTCTCCCCAAGCCCTTGTCTATCATGCTAGTCATATCAACATTATCTTCATTTGGTCATTCTGAATTACTGACGGTAGTGTGTGCTTCTATAATTACTCAAAGTGACACTTCTGAATAGTTCGTAATATACTCTGAGGGATACTCTGTCAAGACGACGTTTGTGCTCTTTTTGTTCCTATTATTATTATTATTAATTATTATTATTATTGTTAATACAGATATAAGACGTGTTACAATTTTATGTGACTTTACCATACATACAGAGAGAACTATCAAAGCTAATCGCCCTGATATCGTGATTAGAGACCGCAAAAACAAAATGTCTTTCATATTGGCATGGTCGTCCCCGCAGACCGCAATATATATTTTAACTATCAAAAGACAAGGACCTTGATATCGAAATCTCAAAAATGTTCACATGAAGACATTAACAATTCCGGTTGTAGTTGGATTACCTAGGAATGATTGGGAAAGATTCCAATAGACTCATTCAATGAATACTTGCTAGGCCATGCCTTAAAGAAATACAAAAAATTGTTCTCACAGGTACAGCACACACCTTACGAAGGCCTTTATCTATGAAAAATATCTGCGTTTTTTTTTTTTTTTTTTTTTTTTTTCAAAACTGCTCAGGGAAAATTCCATGATGCCATTTCTGACGTTACTTCTCTGGTCGGAACCCGGAAAGAAATGAGTATGCACCAGAATCCAAAGGAACTAATACTACTACTACTACTACTAATAATAATAATAATAACTAGCAGCAAAGCCCGGCGTTGCCCGTGCTTGATTCAAAAATCGTACGACTCATCCAGCAATCGTTATCACTTGACTTAAAATATTTTTGGCCTTCCTTGCCTTTAAAGGAGTGCCCTTTGCCGTGCTGATGTTGCTACAGGCCTTACTTCTTGCCTATCTCACACTGCGAATAAATAACTAAACAAAATGAACACAAAACGATCAGCTTTAAAAAAGGACTCGTAACTGGAAAAACCGAATGAAAAAAGAATGTTAACAACAAATACATTTTCACAACCAACCCAGTTCTGCGGAATCAGAATCAACGTTGAGATTAAGCAAGCAAATGAGCCAATTGGAGTAAACTGCCATGCAGATTTAAATTTTTCCCACTTGTGACGAATGCAGCTATCGATTTTTTTTTTTGCATGCTAGTTAACATTCGTGTCAGTCGCTGGCCAATAGAATCTTCCTGCTTATTCGTGACAGCCACGATATAGAAAATATATTATCAGCAATACATTTTTGAGGAAAATATATTACCAGCAATAAAATAACCAAGTGAGGTTGATATGCTGTAAAACCAAATAAAACCAAACCAAACCGAAATTGTGTGGATTACAGACTTGCTCAACTTTATACCTCCTTTATGCGATGCTGGTGAATTTGACTCATCATAAACCTGTAAGCATGCGCGTGTCTCACTACAGACGTGTAATTTTTACAAAGCTAAATGCAATACAGGTAATGAGTTTTGAATTAAGTTAAAAGTTGATATATAAATCTCGCATAGAATAGTGAATTTCAAAGGCTTGCTTAGATGTGGCACAAGGCCGAAAGCAGGGGGTACCCAATGAGGATCGAGCTCACTACTCAGTAGTAATAGTTCGTGCGAGACAAGCTTGCTAACAAATACACCGCCTCCGGGTGCACCTAGTGATTTTCCAAGTGTAGCTTAGATGTGGCACAAGGCCGAATGTAGGGGGTGCCCAGTGAGGATCGAACTCACTACTCAGCCGCAATAGTTCGTGCGAGACAATCTTGCTAACCATTACACCGCTTCGAGGTCCCGAATTCAAACAGAATATCACCTCGTGCTTTAAATCATTGTAACAATCAAATGATATAAGCCGAATCATAAAATATAACAGCAAAAACAACAATCAATCATGTCAATGTCTTTTATCCAGATAATGTGCAGGCGTATAATTGAAAGCTTGATATCAAAACCAAGTCGATAACAGCGTATTCTTATACACAAACAAGAAATTTTCAAAATATATATATATATATATATATATATATATATATATATATATATATATATATATATATTTGGTTGGATTGATGTTAGTTTGTGACCCTGGGTTTCACGCTTTTGCGATCGTCAGACAAAAGATTAATTTTTTAAAATTTTGGGTTTATGTAGATTGCGTGCATTGGTGTTGTTATGGAATTGGGGGACTTCGTCGTGATGTCATCGTGCTAACGCAAACACACTCGCTCGCTGTCCTGCCGGGTCTCATACAAACATAAAAATATGTGGACAGTATGGAACTTGACTTATGTTTGTATATGTGTGCAGTTGTCTATAAATATATATATATATATATATATATATATATATATATATATATATATATATATATATATATATATATATATATATATATATATATATACCATATCTACCAAGGGATGCGTGTTCAGTAAATTCATATATATATTTTAGAAACAAAGAGAGGAATACATCAAAATTCAGTGAAGTCATATGCCGTAGTGAAGCTCGGTGGAAGTGTCATTGGCATGAGGAGCATTATAGATTCAGCTCGCTTCAGGTGAGTTTCAATTACTTTCCAGTAATTTCCTTCTTCAAACTCATGGCTAGTCCGTTGGCTTTCAGGAATAGACTGAATGGCGGTTAGGAACAGACTAACAGACACCTGGAAAGAGAGGGAACGCTGGGAAATACCAGATGATCTCACCGGGTCAGCAACCCAGAGTTCATTAAAGTAATGCTAAAAAGGATTATAAAAGGAAATGCCCTCAGGATTCACCGAAAGGGAGGGAGGATGATGAATCCAATCGAAATAATCGCCAACGAACCCGGAATGAAAAACAACCCATGAATTTAGAAAAGTGCACGGACTTCCCATGTGTTTGCGGTCGGAAATTCAGGTCCCAAAAGGGAGCGAAGATTCACCTTACAAAAATAGGTTGTGCTTCTCTGAAAACGGTTCAGGAGAAGCGCTCTGTCAAGACAGATAAGACGTCGGAAAACCAATGCCAGGATGCATACCACAGTGCTGAGGATATCCAAGCTGTTGAATCAAAGGATGGGACGCAACCCAAACTGCCAAGAATCAAATTTCCACCAGCATCGAACTCGGAAACGTAGTGTATGCTAGACAACATCATTAGCAAGACATTACGTAAAGAGCTGGGAAGAAAGAAATATCACGAACGTTTGAACGAAAGTAGTAAAATAATCTACAGGGTTTGTAAGGAAATCTACGGCGTGAAGGAGGAAAATGTAAAGCCACCACCCAAAAAGAACAGGCGTCAACGGTTAATGCAAGATTTGAGAAACAAAAAAAGAAATCTAAAACGACAAATCCGTTTCGCAAATTTTGACGAGAAAGAAGGCTTGCTTAAAATCTGGCAGGACCTTAAAGAGAAGCACAACGCTCTTAGCAGAGCTGAACATTTGAGAAAGAGACGAGTGAAACGAAGGAAAGATCAAGAGCGTTTCTTCCAGGAACCGTACAAATATGCGAGGAATATATTTGATCAACCAAGATCAGGTGTACTTAAAATAGAGGAAAATTTTCTAGTGGAACATTTAAGAGGTATGTACTCTGATCCTAAACGACATATTCCTCTAGATCATAATAGCAACTTATTTTGGCCAGCCGTTTCTAAAGTGAAGTTTGATATGAAACCACCCACACGCAAAGAAATAAAACGCAGTCGACAAAAGTAGGAATAAATCTGCACCTGGCCCTAACGGAATACCTTTCCTTCTGTAAAAAATGTCCTACTCTTCTTAAATGGTTACATACTAACTTAAAATTAGCATGGAAAAATTACCATATCAGCCAACAGTGGATGATAGCGGAAGGGGTGTACATACCCAAAGAAAAGAATTCCAAGGACATCAGTCAATTTCGGCCAATTTCGCTTCTCAATGTAGAAGGAAGGATATTTTTCGCAGTTTTGGCATCGAAGTTGACCAAATACCTTCCTGATAATGAGTATATCGATACGTCAGTACAGAAAGGTGGTGTTCCAGGAATAGCTAGTTGCTTAAAGCATGGAAACATGATCTGGGATGCTATTCAAAAATCAAAAATTAAAAGGAAAGATTTGGATGTCATTTGGTTGGATTTAGCTAATGCCTACGGATCAGTACCTCACCAAATGATACAATTATCATTACAAATGTACCATATTCCTGAGGAAATATCTATTATGCTAGGAACTTATTTTGATGGTTTCCTCATGCGTTTCACTACAAAAGACTTTACGACTAAGTGGAACAAACTTGAAGTTGGAATTGCGATGGGATGTACAGTGTCACCAATACTTTTCGTTCTAGCAATGGAACTGATTCTCAAAGCGACAAACAACAAGGCTGATGTTGTTGAGCTTGGTGGAGGTTGTCAAATGCAACCAATGAAAGCGTTCATGGATGACACTACAATCCTCTCATCCAAAGTAAGTTCAACTCGCAAGATATTAAGCTTGATGGACGACCTGATAAGTTGGTGTAGGATGAAATTTAAACCAAACAAGTCCAGAAGACTTTCTCTTAAAAAAGGAAAGTTGAATGAAAACATAAATTTTATAGTAGGTGGCCAAAGAATCCCTACTGTATCAGAAAAACCAGTGAAAAGTTTAGGTCGTTGGTACGAGCAATCCTTAAAAGATACCAACCAAGTAAAAGAAACATCCAGGTCATTACAAGAAGATCTCCATAAGATAGATCTTTGTCCTCTAAAAGGAAAATACAAGGTATGGTGCTTAGAGCATGTGCTCATTCCAAAGCTACCATGGCCCATACTTGTGTACGAATTTGGAATGAGTACAATTGAGTCAATGGAAAGGTAAATAAACAAATATATCCGAAAATGGTTGGGTTTGCCTCCAGGTTTGTCTGATGTCGCATTGTACTGCAGACAAGCAAAGATAAAGTTGCCATTTAAATCGATTGTGGAAGAGTATAAATCCGGAAAAATAAGACTTCAAATGATGTTGGATGACTCCAAGGATAAAGCAATAAAAGCTTTAAAGCCTACGTAAAAAACAGTGAGAAAGTGGAACGGCAGAGAGACGATAACAAGTGCTAAAGACAATCTAGCTTTCAATGAAGTCATCGGATACACTCAAGCAGGGAAACAAGGGTTAGAACTAAATGAAAGGCAATGGTGGTCGAAATCTTCTGGTAAAGATCGCCGTGACATGGTCATCCAAAATGTGATGAAAGAAGAAGATGAAAAAAGACTCGTAAAAGGAGTACAACAATCCCAACAAGGCCAATGGACAAACTGGGAAGAGGCTCTTCAGAAATCTATTACGTGGAAGGACATTTGGCAGATGGCTCCACTTAGGTTGAGTTATTTAATACGTTCCACGTATGAGCTGCTACCATCTAAGAACAATCTTGTTAAATGGAAGAAAGAGAGTGATCCCACTTGTCCCCTGTGTGAGGAAAAGCCACAAACATTAGAGCATGTTCTTAGTTCCTGTAAAACAGGTCTTTTCAATGGCAAGATATACATGGAGGCACAATAGTGTTTTGGATGAGCTGGTCAAAATCATAAAGAAATATATGAAGTGTGAGTCATTCAGCCCAGAAATTTGTTGCAGAAGGAAAAAGATATGTCGGCTCTAAGCAAACAAGCAAATGTCATGCTCTACCCGGAAAAAATCTCCTTAGTTCTGGTGGCATCTGGGAGATATCTGCAGACCTTCCTGGTTGGCGTAATGATTACCCCAAAATAATATCAAGTAAAGGTCTGCGACCAGATATTGTTCTTCTGTCAAGAGTGAACCATAAAATCATCCTGGTTGAGTTAACAGTACCATATGAATGCCGGATGGAACAAAGCCACGATTATAAAACAAATAAATAAGAAAATCTAAAGTCAGAGCTAATAAAGGAGGGGTATAATGCAATTGTTAGAGCAGTGGAAATTGGAGCAAGGGGTTTCGTTTCAGGCACTCTGTACCAATTTCTGGGCCAAATTGGAATCAAAGGGCGTAATAGGGCCAAGAGTATAAAACGCCTAATAGAAGTGACAGAAAATAGTTCTATGTGGATATGGAAAAAACGAAATACTCCGTGGAGTGTTTCAGCGAACATGACGGCATGACATGACTGGTCGTGAATGCGTAATGAGGTTCACGTTGCATTCTCAAAACGCGAGGTTAGCCGTTTTTCGAATTTTCGTAAATTTAATTTCGCCGTTACACATTTGAACTAGTTTATCTACAACACTTGTATATCGTTATAATGGAGCCAAACATCAGTGAGTGGGGCGGGGCGGTGTGCAACTGAAACCGTTGAGAGGAAGGCCCCGAAACGGTGCCCATTCTCTCCTGATGACCCCAGTTTAAATATAAATTCGAGAGGAACACATCAAAATTCAGTGAAGTCATATGCCGTAGAGAAGCTCGGTGGAAGTGTCATTCGCATGAGGAGCATTATACATTCAGCTCGCTTCAGGTGAGTTTCAATTACTTTCCAGTAATTTCCTTCTTTAGATTGCTAACGTAATAAAAAGTGATGACATATTTAACATTGGTATTTGATTAACTTCTTAAAATTATTTTGCTTCAAATACTATATTTGAACTATAATTCTTGTGAATTTGCAAATCTGAAAAATTCAACTGAAAGTCGCCGTAATTGTATTAAACCACCATTAAAATTAAGTCAGTCTCTTCTGTCCATAAAGTGTGCAATTAAAATATTAGAAAGAAACAACCGAAGCGTCTGCTGCAAGATTCTAGAGACAGGCCTCTAAAACATATTACCTCAAGTACCAATTTTATATCCTAGAAATCAGTTAAACATCGCAATATCAAAAAGATCTGTAGGCTGCAGATCAACTCTTCAAGTAAGTTATCTGAATGTAGATTCTGAATGTAGGAGTTTGTGAGCGAGCCCGTAGACTCAGTAAGAAGTCATACAGTGATACTTCAATACCAAAGACTGTATATATATTTTGCTACTAATCCGTATTCCTGGAACTACAAACCTGCTTTACCAGTTTGTATTATTACGTTAATACATTATTTTCCTAGATTCATTCCTGGCGTTTGTTATTTATTGGTACCGGATTTCAACCCGGAATCCACAACAATAACAAATAAATGTAATTCACAAATACCCCATCTGAATGAACAATTCTCTCTGTTTGAGCAACACTAAAAAAGTACATAAAATAAAATATTACGCCTAACATTTTTTTTAATTCTAACTAAGAGACCGGAAGGAAAAAAAAAGAGAGAAAAAGACAACAAACATTTTTTTGTTTTCCCTTCCGGTCTTTTGTTTTGATCTTTACTTACTTTTTGTTTTTTTAAATTAGACATCATATTTAATTTTATTTTATTTAACTTTTTACCTTTTGAATGTTCAAGCGAGGCTAAAGGCTCATTCACAAGGGGCATATATGAATTTCATTTATTTGTAATTTATTTGTATATGCTCTGTAATAAATACATTGAGCTCTATTTATGGATCAGTTTTTATATTATTGGGCTTCATTTTTATTTCTTACCCACGGATTTTATATATATATATATATATATATATATATATATATATATATATATCTAAATTACAAATAAATGAAATTCAAAAATCCCACATCTGAATGGCCATTTCGCTCTGTAAAGGCTTGTCGACACTCAGCAAATACAGTAAAGGGTTAATCTAAGGTTCGTCTCCTGTATTGTCGGATATTTATTTCCAGATCTGACTGACGAGTAATTCTAATTTGATCAAAACTTGGCCCCTTTGGAATTACTAGAATTATCCGAGGAAGGGTTATTGATAAAATTACGGTAACACTGCTGTAATGAGAATCTTTAACTCTGAAATCAGTAAGTGACGAATCCAGGTCCTTAAAAGTATCTGTGTTCCTGATTATCTTACAAAGTTCATTAAGTACACTCGTTGCGCTATTTTCGTTTAAAATCTAAATGCTTTTGAAAATAAAATATAAAGTATTTATTTTATTTCCGGAACTATTTACGGAAGAAACTTCATTTTAACTTTCAATAAAAAGTTAAAAAGTGTATTTAGATAATAATTTGTTAAGTATATATATTCATTCGGAGAAATTCTAGAAAATGAATAGTCGTAAGATTATTTCTGTAAAACTGTTTTTTTTAAATTTTTTTTGATAGTCACTTAGAGGAAATTTATTTAAAGTATTATTCTAAAACTAAAATATATATGAGAGATTAAGTTTTAAATTTCTTAGATTTTCAGAACATAACAATCAAAATATAAAATATAAATAGTACGCAATTGCTGATTTTTTTCCGTATGATAAAAACAACACACCATTCTATCCTCTAGTTTATATAAATCCACGCTCTTATAATGGAATAAATTATTAAGTTTCATGAGAGGAAATGCGTTTATTGGAAAACCAAATAAATTTAATTAGAAGCAAAAAAAATATTGGTAAACAGTTGCAAATCTCTCATGTCCAGTTTCAGGCTAAATGCCTGTTTTTAAAAGAATAACAAATCACATTAATTTTGAGAATTTCATTTTAAAACTTGACTACGCAAATTTCTTATCCCTATTAAGTAAGAAGCTATAAGTAATTCTATGTATAATAATGTCAGCTAGGAATGGGTTCAATGCTTAATGCATCATATACGCTTCCGGGCTTATGACGAAACTAAGCTACACATAATAATTACAAAAGTGCATAATGAAAAACACGTTGCATCAAAACAGGAACAGGCAGACGTCATAATTACGTAGCATGCATGTTCACGTGCACACGAAAGCGCATACAGACATCACGACAGCTTTTGAAGGTTTTCCTGATGTTATATGGGCCGCAGATCTTTTCTGTTTTCTGTGAAGGGGTTATCGGAGAAAATACAAATGATCTGCGGTCCATATAACATCAGGACAATCTTCAAAAGCTGGACGACACTACGCAGATACCTCTCACGATTAAGAGCCTTCATAGAGGAGAACATGTCTAAAGACTGTTTGTACGCCATCCCGTGCAGCTGCGGAAAGAAATATAAAGGTGAGACAGGTCGCCTCTTAAGGTAAGGCTTCAAGAACACCAAAAAAAGCTGTGAACGAGGGGAAGTGGAAAAATCAGGCGAGACTGACCACATATGGAGAAAAGAGGGAAATCACTGTCCTCTGTGGGATCAAGTTGAAATCATAGACAAAGAACATGAATGGAAAATTCGTAAACTTAAGGAATCAGCATATATGTTAGCCCACAAAAACTCCTGAGCCGACCAAGCATAAAAATGAATATAATATAGGAACCAGTAATAAAGAGTGCCAGAGAAAAACAATAATAACAACGAAAAATTGCAATATAAGCTCTGGTAAAAACATAAATGATAACAAACAAAATTGAAGTATGAGCACTGGTACAAAAACAGTAGCTGAAGACATTAGATTTATAATAACACACACACACACGCACACACGCACGCACACACACACACACACACACACACACACATATATATATATATATATATATATATATATATATATTGTTTGGCCTTGAAAAATATTGTGTCATCTGTGATTTCCATCAGATTTTTATCACGCTCAGACACTATTGTCTCGACAGTCGATTAGTTGTCCTACGGCTATTGTCTGAGATGGAATTTACTCCAAGGAAGTATACGAAAATTGTAACGCTGCACGAATACTGTCAAGTTTTATCAATGAGCAAACCAAAGTATTATAGACTAGCCCGAAAATTTCCTGGTTTAAATCCAGTCGAGAATCCTCAAGGAGCGACTTCGTAGAAAGGACATATGAAGTATTAACATGTTTACTGGATCATGATTCACTGGAAAAAATACAAAAATAAGTAAATAATAACGGAATTATACGTTTTGTTTCAATTAATTTATATATATATATATATATATATATATATATATATATATATATATATATATATATATATATATATATATGCCGGGGGAATCAAACATGTAGTAAAATTTAAATTAAACTCCCATCAACCACTTTTCCAAATGATGTTAAATTCGATGTGATAGAAAAATATGCTGATTATTATTATCTCTATATTAATGTACGCTGTTACCTATTAATCTTCACACACACACACACACACACACACACACACACACACACACACACACACACACACACACACGGGCGCGCGCGCACACACACAGACACACAGACACCATCCTAAATGCAGCCTGAATACATTTTTGTGATACTGCACATTGTCTGCAATGTTGAGTTATTCATAGAAATTGTAAAAGTTATCAAAAGGGAGTTAGGAAAAATCGTAGTCTACAATAAAACGGAGTCTGATTTTCTCTAATATCCTCAAGACCATTTATTTTAATGTAAACAAGCGTAAGATAATCGATGAATTAATGTTTGAACCCGGGAACGATAGAATAGATGAGAATGTATAGCTATTCTATCGTTCCCGGGTTCAAACATTAATGCACCAGATCTCAAGCTATTTCGCAAAAAAAAAAAAAAAATCCGAGAAATCCAAAAGGTTTAATGCTACAAATCCAGCTCAGATAACTCAATAATCATGGACCCGATTTTAAATTAAATGCTGTTCTCAACAACTGAAGCAAATGCACCTTCACCAAGTCAATAGTTGATTTCATATGTCGCTTACAAAGCAAACATCCGGGCTCGGTCACGGTCTGGGTGTCGGGAGGAAAATATACTTTTGTTCAAATAAGAGGATGACATTTATATGTGGAGCCAGGATGCGACTTCAAACCAACATAGTATAGAGGGTCAACATGATGTTTGGTTAGTGAACGTTTACCATGCATCCAGTTCAGATGGGAACCAGATAGATAGATAGATAGATAGATAGATAGATAGATAGATAGATAGATAAATAGAGCCACGGAGAATCGTTAATCGATCAGTTAATACACTTCAAGCTAAATGACTGTTCCGTATAGGATAGAGATTCGATTCCTGTTGGAGAACGAATATTTTCTATGAAAATGTCTCGGACATTCAGCCCGGTAAATGTTATTAATACTGTTTATTATAAAACAGAACAATTACTTAAATATATATATCTATAAATATTTATATATATATATATATATATATATATATATATATATATATATAATTTTATTTTTACATACATATATATATATATATATATATATATATATATATATATATATATATATATATATATATAATTTTATTTTAATTATTAATCCGACATATTTTATCACATTAAATTATTTTACTGGATATCTATATTTGATTAGATGTTTCCGTTTTCTTTAAACAGTACATTTTTTTTGTCTACCGGCAAATTCGAGAAATTTTCTTAAATAAATTTAAGCGCACTCCAGGGGGATTCGAACCTGCATCCTCCATTCATAATATAAATCATCGTTAGAAAGTTTTCAGCCATGCTTAATGGATGTCGCACTTCGTGGTTGAGTTGTTTAAAAGTGCATCGGTCCTGCCGACGGTTTCTCCTGTAAAGGGAATGCAGCCTCAAATCCTGTCACAGAGTGTATTTTTCTTTCATAAGATTTCTTAAGTATTCAGCCTCAAGAGTTTATAAATCTATAGGACAAAATCATAACTCACTGTCAAAAATCCCTCGTCTTCCATAAAAAGCAGATATGGACACGAACGTATGAGGTACTTTGGTAGCTATGACGGTACTGAGGTGTTTGGAATAGTAGTTTTGTTTTTATTGTGAAAACTATCTTATAACTACACTTAGGAACATTTATTTAAATACAATACGGGCTCAGAATAGAGATGGAATTTAATCTCATAGAAGTGAACTACCTTTATATGAGTTTAAATCTAATCACAGGAGTCTATAAACCGTAGAGAAAACCCTGGAAATATGCCTCTAAACATAAGCATTGCGTGCGATCATTCTTCTATCGTCATTAAACACTTATATAAATCAATAGCCTGGAGATTATATACTAATACGTAAAATGAGGAAAACAAAGATGCCCTAAAAAGAAATGGTCAAAAAAGGAAATAAAATTTAGTAAAAACAACACAAGAATATAAATGATAGGAGTGAAAAAAAATATGGTTTAACTCACCATATAGTAAATCCGTGGAAGCTGATCTGCTTGACCCTCATACGTCGAATTCGACGGGAGAGTCGACGACGATATATATATATATATATATATATATATATATATATATATATATATATATATATATATATATGCTCTACTTTTGTATCGACCACTGTTTTCAAAAAATAATAACAAAAATACTAAAGAAATTTAGATTATTTACCTAACGAGTTCTTTCCTATTTTCTATATATTTTGCACACACACACACACGCGCGCATATACATATATATATATATATATATATATATATATATATATATATATATATATATATATATAATATCCACGTCGACAGTACAACTAGCAGTTTTATATGAAACTCAGAGTCGTACTGTCGCTGTAGGGCATTATGAATAATTATCAATAAATAATTATGATTTGCATTGAGCATTGTTTCATTTACATCACACACACACACACACACACATATATATATATATATATATATATATATATATATATATATATACATAAATATATATATATATATATATATGCACTTACACGTACATTTATTTACATTTTTTATTTGCACACACACACACACACACACATATATATATATATAAAATATATATATATATATATATATATATATATATGAGATAGAAATATATTGGGCCCAGTAAATGCCGTTATATAATAACATTAGTGTTGTGTAGTCGGTTCTATATCTTTTCTTGACAAATAAGGATTTAATAGACAGAATCAATTTTATATATACAAAACGGATTAAAAAGAGTCAAAATATGTGCCGATTACTCATTACGTTGAATGTAGTGGTTTTCCAAGCGTAGCTTAGATGTGGCACAAGGCCGAAAGTCAGTTGCAGCCAGTGAGGATTGAACTCACTACTCAGCCGTAATTGTTCTAGCGAGACAAGTATGCTAACCATTACGCCACCTCGAGGTGCCAGCATTACCTTACATGTATAAAGTCTCTAATTCTGTAAACTGAAACTTTGATTTCCATGCATATAAATTCAAGATGTTCAGAATAAATTGACTTGTCTTTGCCTTTATAACTCTTATGCCCCAAAATCTCTTCCGAACTTTTTGATTCTTATGCAAACCAAATCTATGTACATACACCTTTCTTTTTAACTTTTATGTAAACGAAACATATGTGTACTGTTTTTGACTCGCGTTCAAACCAAACTTGGGTCTACCTTTCCATCCTTTATCAAAATGACAGAATTACCCATTATATAAAGTGATAAATATTACTGTGCCGTAATTTAAACCAAAACACATCTAACCAAATAAACTTAATCTATTTACACTGTTTACATTGTTCGAACTAATATCTATATTCACGCCGTTTGATTAAGTAGGTATGACCCAGTGGATAAAAGCATTGATCGAAGCAAACCAATGACTTGAACCAAAAAGCAGGCAGTTCAATACCTGGCCACAGCAGAGTAACACAAAAATCTTGGAGAGTTAAGTTACTAAGGGAAATAGCTGAAACTGAGATATCCGGAATAGTCATAACACGGGAAACTAGAACAATGTACTCCAGTGGACGAAATAAATGGCTCAGTTCAAAATTCCAATCAATTAAAGAGGACCAGAGCGTACAAGGGCCGAAACATCGTGATTATTACAACAAAGATGAAGACAATAGTCTGAAGAATATAATCAGTGTAAATAGTTAAATACTTCATCTTAGAAATACCGACAATTCCTGAAGTAGGCAGGGGCGTAGAACGACCGAAACGTCGTGAATATGGCAATAAAGATGAGTACAACAGTCCGAACAATGTAAATAGTGTAAATAGTTACAATACCTCATCTTAGAAATATAGACAGTTCCTGAAGAAACCCGGAGCGTACAACGGCAGAAACATCTTGAATATGAAAACAAAGATGCGGACAACAATCCCAACAATGTAAATAGTTACAATACCTCATCTTAGAAATATAGACAGATCCTGAAGAAAGCGGAGCTCACAGCGTATGAAACATCGTGAATATGAAAACAAAGATGAGAACAACAGTTCGAACAATGTAAATAGTGTAAATAGTTAAAATACCTCATCTTAGAAATATAGACATATCCTGTAGAAGGTCGGGACGTACAACGGCCGAAACATCGTGAATATAACCAATAAAGATGAGTACAACAGTCCGAACAATGTAAATAGTGTAAGTAGTAATTATACCTCATCTCAGAAATATATACATATGCTTATCTATATTTGAATATATAATCGAAACTATATTTAGTAATCTACTCTAAATTAAAAATGAGAATGTATTACATAATTATACTTTTAGGAATTGCTTTTATTCTGCCTCTCTGCATTATAATGACTCTATCTCGGCAACTAGATCTGTAGACATGGATACGCGCGCATGATTTGAAATAGTAAGTATGTAAAATTTTTCTAAAATAATTACTAATATAAATTACATTCTTTTACGGCGTGTCTTCCATGAGATCCATTTCCGTCACGACTTCTTCTCCAGACATTTTTTTTAGAATTTAGATTTGAGACAAAGGTGATAGTTAAGTAATAATTATTTATCAGTAAAAAATCTGTTGCGAGGGAAAACTAAATAGATCTTTGTCATTTACATAAATAATTACATTTGTTAGTTTGCAACATAATAATAGATTCTAATTATGCAGTGAATAACCTTTAAGAAGTATAGTAATTTTGAGAACATTTGTGGATCAAGGACCATATAATTTTAAAGACGGGTGTTTATTGTATAGTTAAGCATATTGTACAATTATATCATTATATGATAACATACCTGTTGACGATTATTTAGCATATGATAAGAAATAAACAAACAAAAGATGTACAATTCGTCTTAAACCAGAGAATCACCAATTAGCAGAGTAACAATGCATGATCCGTCGACTATTATTTGCAGATACATATTACATATATACATCTTACATCGAAAAGCAGGTTATATAACCTTCCCTATTTGGGAGTATATTCTCACATAGCCCTTCGTCCTTACTTCTATGGCATCTGTCTATAAGGGCCTTCTCACGACAATTGGCTTTCTTAGATAGCTCGAGATTCAGGGTTGATCTGGGGACAGCAATACATGACCGAATAGGGTGGGAAGAGATTGTCAATGGAATTCCAACCAACCATAGAGGGATCGAAGGATGATGATGATGATGATGATGCTATATCTTTTTTATATCCTGTATATAAACTGGAGTAATCTAAGTTATACACCCTATGTAAAAGTCTAAACACGAATAACACTGTCTATACTCTTGGCTAGGGGTATATGCTAGGCCCTTATATCACTAACCATAAGTTTGTATTTTTTTCTACTATATGATCTAGATATTAAAAGAAAATAGTGTTAAAAAGAATCGACATGTTTAGTTCAAATTCTTACTGATTTGATTTCACACTTATTTCCTTGTAGAAAAAACATTAATCCATATTTATTTCCTCAGATTCTGGTAACACAGCCAGTCTGAATTCAAACTCTACTTTCAAGAAATCAAATGGAAAGGGATCGGCTTCGTCAGGTTATCTTGCTCTACCCGTACCCACCTATGTCGCTGCATTAAATGCGATACCCTTACGACCTTGAAATAGGTAATGTGATTAAACAAATTGTTATTTTGCGATATATTACCTGTAGAATGGATAACGTTTATAGGTTATATATTCAACATACCCTAGAAAAAATGTTTAAATATACTTTCCTTACAGTTACAGAAGAATGAATCCTCAAGTTTTATAATGGGGATAAGGCTCCAAGTAAACCAGAAAGCTGTAACAGGAGAGGAAGTGGAAAAATCAGACGTGGCTGACCACATATAGAGGGAAAAGGAAGATCACCGCCCTCTGTTGGATCAGGTTGAGATCATAGACAAAGAATATCATTGGAAAATCCGTAAACTTAAGGAATCATATGCTAGGCCACAAAAATCTCCTGAGCCGACCAAGCATATAAATGAATACAATATGGGAACCAGTAATAAGGAGTGCCAGTGAGAAGTAATAATAACATCAACAAATTGCAATATGAGCGCTGGTAAAAATGGTTGCTAGAGATATTATGTTTATAATACCGAGAAATTTATACACAGATATCTTTAAGGACACATGGCAAAGTGAATAAAGGCGTTAGTTAGATCCAGTGACAGGAGCCAAAGTGTGAGTTCAATACCTGGTTAAGGCGGTGGAGAACTTTCAGAGGAAAATTAACAGGAGAAAACTGATAACTGATAACCATCAAACATGGCACGTGGCAGTAGAACAGTCTACCCCAGTGAGCGAAATAAAATGTTCAGGTCGACATTCCAACCTCCTGAAGAAGGCCAGAGCGTTGTGATAAATATGGCGACAAAGATGAGGACAATAGTCCGAATAATGTAAATAGTGTACATAATACCTCATCTCAGAAATATAGACAGACACTGAAAGGCCGAAACTTTGTAATAAATATGGCGACAAATATGAGGACAATAGTCCGAATAATGTAAATAGTGTACGTAATACCTCATCTCAGAAATATAGACATATACTGAAAGGCCGAAACGTTTTAATAAATATGACAAAAAAGATGAGGACAATAGTCCGAATGATGTAAATATTGTACAAAATACCTCACCTCAGAAATATAGACAGATACTGAAAGGCCGAAATGTTGCAATAAATATGGCAACAAACATGAGGATAATAGTCCGAATAATGTAAATAATGTACATAATACCTCATCTCTGAATTATAGACAGATACCTAGAAAAAGTGTTTAAATTTACTTCCTTTAGTTACAGAAGAAATAACCCTCAAGTTTTATAGCGTTTTAGAAAGCGTTTATAGGCGATTATAAAATATTTTTCCATGTAGAATCTATTCATCGAAATTAGATGTTTAAATGCAGTGCCAATAATATTTGTTGCAACAGATGACAGTTTTTTATTAAAATCTTTTCTCCACAATTAATTTTTCACAGTATTTTCACTGCTAAATATGACTGTTTTCTGACTTGATTTAGGGGATGAGGCCTCATCATTATGTATATTATTTACGATCAGACTAATATCTTTATATTTGTTGCCATCATCACAAAATATCTGACGTTGTGCCTTTTAACATTCCAGGTATCTGTCCATCAGGATAAAAGTTCAGTTCTAAATTCCTTGAAGGTTTCCCGGATCAAGAGTTACCTGAAAATGCCTGCGGGCAAAACGGTGATTGTCTAGCTGAATACTACTATCACGACTGACTCTGTTTAGTTAAGTGCCGTGTCTATCCAGGCACCACATCACAAGAATATTTTAGACTTAAGTGATTTTAAATAATAAACCGTAAAATGACAGTCAGATGATATTGCGATTACTTTCGCTAAAATGCCCCTGGGAAAGGCACGAATCCGTCTCTTCTTCACACCAGTGATAGGTTAAACACCAAGTTAGACTGGCCTCTCTTTGCCTTGAGGTATCATCCAGGTTAAAAGGAAAACTAAATTTGAAACATGGAGAATTCAACAACGAAACCACTCAACTATCTTTCGCAAGAACTTATAGCAATTCATAGGTAATAAGAAAAAAATGGTCTCTTGAGAGCCAAGATCGGTGACACCCAGAAGGAATATGGCATTTAAATGTAAATCGGTGCTAAATCTGTAATCGTTGACTCGTGTTCAAATTCTGGTGTAGTCTAATGTGTTCTCTGTCGCAAATATTCATTAGAAAAAACATATGAATCGGTCCTTTCTCTTCACCATCTTTGCGTTAAACTGGCAATTGCTCCGAGGAGCTGCATTTGCTGGTTCCCAGACTTCATGAATTCAAGCGCCCTACGAGGCTGGCTATCCCGCTCTCACCCTTTCACTGTCGAAACTATTAAATGTAGCCGTCTCTTCTACTCTAATAGCTTCATATCTCGCACCTCTCACGTGTGAAACTCTCTTCCCTATTCCAGTTTCCTTGAGAGCTATAATCTCCAACTATTCAAATGTAATGTCAATCGATATAAGCCTTGATATATCCACTATCCTTCTTCTCATCCTTTCCTCTATCACTCCTATCTGATCTTGCTCCAAATCTTCTGTAACCTCTTGCATCCTAGTGGCTTCCCGCCTTGCTTGGGGTGAAACGCTTAAAAAAAAATGTCATGGTATACTAGTATGGGAAAGTATTAAACTCTTTTTGTAATAATTTTTGGTAATTCATAGATAATAATAAAGATTGTGCTGATCGTTTCAGTTCTAAAAGTGTGTGGTTTATACCGCACACTTCAAAAAGCTTAGTGCTTTTTACAGATATGAATGCTTTAGCTGGGAATTGAGTTTTAATAAAATCTGACTTACCCCGATTAACAAGCAGAATGAGAATAATATAAACGCGTGAACTGAATAAATTGTTTGAAATTCTCAGAATGTTACCAATAAAAAAAAGAAAAAAAAAAACCAAAACAACGGCAGGCATAAACGAAAAGTCGTGACAAAAATATATAAATTGTAGAACCTATATTTCAGCATATCTACGGACGAAAATGTACATGTCCCTATTCACGTAAATACTCTATGTTGGTTTTCAGTCGAAGATTCGTCTCCAGCTGTGTTAGTCAACTTCTCTAGCTCCAGGCAGGGAGGACACCCAGACAAGGATATGTCGAAAGGAAGAGTCTCATCTCGGCAAACAGCTAATCAAACGCGTTTATACGGGGTCTACGGAGTATTTTGGGCCGAGATTTCGAGTTCGGGTACCCCACATTAAAGTAGGCCTTGTGCCACATCTGACCGCTTGGGGCGGTTGGTAGATATCCTGCAGTTGGAGATTTGTCTCCAGCTTGCTGGTCAAGCCCTCCGTCTCTGACCAGAGAGGATCCCCAGTCGAGGCTATGTCGAAGAGAAGAGTCTTGTATAGGGAACAGCTACCTGACCCGTTTTATACGGGGACTACGGGGAATATTTGGTCGAATCTACGGGTTCAGATACCCCACATTAAACTCGGCCTTGTGCCACATCTGACCGCGTGGGGCCATTTGTAAATATCCTGCAACTGGAGCTTTATTGTCGAATTCACTTGACTCACCTCTAGCAGTTGAGTATTTCTACGCGCCGCTGTCGAATCTTATATGTTTTTTTTCGTGTGCTAAGTATTATCGTTCATTACAAACCTTCGTGTTTATTATACTATTTAGTAACCTTCCTCGGTTACTACTCACTAGTTCCCGGAAATCATTGCTTAACAGTAAATACTATATAGTATTTATCCCGAAATGTAAACAAAATTTCGAAACTCTTTTATGCGACCGATTTTATTTGTGATAATGCAATTTTTTTGTATAGGAGTAAAGTGTCATTAACAATACTGTAGGTTGAACATAGATCGCCAGTGAGAAAACACGGTGATTCCACTATTTAATTAAGTAGATCACGTGATCATAAGGAAAGCGAATATATAGGAATTGGTGTGACGACTAAGCGATCATTATTTCTACATTATCCTCTATTACTATACGCATCGATATTCACTAGTCTATCCACTACACTATTTCCCTATACTGATCATTATAATATTCGGCGATACTATTTGAACTAGTATTATTAGTACGAGTATTATTTGAAGGTGTTACTACTACCAGTAACTGAGTTACAAGTCTCGACAAAAATGAGCATTCCGGAAGTGATAACGAGCATTCGTTGACCTAACGGAAGTTCCGTGGGAGAGTAATGTAAACTGCACTGAAAACAGATGCAAAAATCTTATGAAAAAAGATTTCTGATTATTATCCAATGCATGGAGATATTACTTTTTTTTATTCACAGCAGAAAATTGATTTGGTCAGATAAATGTTTCAACCTGGTTCAGCATTCTATACTCATCCTATCCAAATACATACTGGATATAATTTAGCATAGTCCAGAATAACCCCCGATTGCTGCTAAGCTGCTTCGTATACTTGAAGCGCGCTATAACTATGCCAGTTTATACTCCAGATTTTTCTATTCGTATAAACAACTTTCATAACTAGAATATTGTATGATGACTCTCATGTAAAAATTGAAAAGATTGACTGATTTTAACTCATTCAACCAAATGAGGCATCCATATTTCGAAAAGTGAAGTAAGATTTTGTTAAAATCACTAGATACCCACAATGTAGGCCTTGTAATGTACCCACAAGGAACCAGAAAAATTATTGAGGTCTACAGAATGAATTCACCACTACTTATTCTGAATGGATGTCTATTCATAGTAGAAGGGATGGTAAATGGCTCTTACAATATAATCTAGACGAAACCATTTAGAGTAAGTATTAAGTGATTATTGAGTGGAATTATCCAGTCAAATTAGTGTGAATTATTTTGCGACGATGATTTGGGTATTGATTTAGAATTTACCGGACGTTAAGCCGAGCCGCGCTACTAACAAGACATTCACTGAAATGGTTAAGTATCTTTGGTTGACTTTTGCTTCTTTGTTCTTGTTAAGTATTTATTTGCGGTTGTAATTAAATACTGTTTTATTTTAATATTGAAGTCTTTAGTTATACTAAATCATTTAATGTCCACCGTGCTTCACAAAACTATGTTTTTTTTTTTAACGGGACCGACTAAATTACCATATCGAGGGTATAGTAATGATTACATTGCAATGTTTAGGTAGAAGTTATTATGTAACAGCCATTCCAATACTGTAATAAAAACGAGAAAGAAGGAAAATGATTTAAAGGCTTTATCCAGGTTAACCCATTAACTGCCAAATATTTTAATGCGCAATTTTGGCCAAGATAGGTGTGTTAGTTTATTTATTCTTTATGTTTAATCTCAATAGTTACTATTGTCGTTTTTAAAGCAACTAGAACATTAAATATATATGTGTATAAAACATCAAAAAATAATATTGATTAGAAATAATAAAAAAAAATACTGTTCAAAATAGTCATTATTTTTCTACTCGTGAAATGTAAAATTACGACAGGAAGTGTCTTCTTACGTCTAATAATAAAAACTTTAAAGGAAAAGTGTTATAAAATATACTTCTGCAAATGCAATGTATGTAAGCAATTCAATGTAAATACAAGGAATGACATGTAGTGACTTTAATTTTAGCAGATCCCCAAATGAGGCTCATCATGGCCGGTAATGGGTTAATACGAAATGTGTTATCCTTGATCGTGTGATCGGATTATCAAACAGTTATTATTACGAGGTCTTAGGTACTCAGATTAGAGTACTCAGATTGATTCCACAAACTTGAATTTCAAGAAATATGGATTGACAGAAATAAAATTAATATTATAATGTGCCTTCAGGACGAAGGCGAACAAACCACTCCACAAATTGTGCTTTGTTATTTCTAAGGAATATTTGCACTCTTGCTATCAATTCCAGACACTGCCGTGTCATCCTTTGACACAGGATTCTTAACTAGATTACTTTGCCGGGTCCTATTTCCCATCTTGATTTCTCTATATCATGTGAATTTCAAATTCACTGTTAACTTTTCTCATTGTATGTCTCTGAGATTTCAAATGCCTCTTCCTTTTCTGAGTTTCCTTAAAACGTTTTCCTTGTTCACATGTCCTTCTATCATATTGTCAGCATCATTCTGTAAAAGCTCATATCTGTTACTTAAATTTTCGTCATCTGTTAAGAAATTCTACTCCATTCACCGACATATAGTTAAATTGATACAATATAGCCGTCAAGCGCCGTTTTCTTTATCTCTAACTTCTTAATATTTTGTTTAGCCTTTAAAATTATAAACAGGAATTAAACATTTTAATAAAATGTTGTCCTTAATTTGGCTCGAACTACAAGACATGCTACGTAAGAAACATTCAATAGCAACACAAACGGAATAAACTGAACTGTCATCTAGTCTGAAGTCGCTTTCTCACAGACGTGCCGTCGCCTCCCTCTGTCTTTTTTTCCAAATACTTTCACGGTAACTACTCCGATGAGCTGCTATCGCTGGTTCCCAGACTTCATGAATTTCAGCGTTCAACTAGGCTGGCATCTCGCTCCCAACCTTTCACTGTCGAAACTGTTAAATATAGCCGTCTCTTCTACTCCAATAGCTTCATGTCTCGCACTTCTCGCCTGTGGAACTTCCTCCCCTTTTCCTGTTTCCCTAATACCTATAATCTCCAACTATTGAAATATAATGTCAATCGACATCTCCAGATGCCCTGATCTATCCCCTATCCTTCTCCTCACCCTTTCCTCTATCACTCCTCTTTGCTCTCGCTCAAAATATGACCCCTTGCGTGCTGTTGCTTCTGCCTTGCTTGGGGTGAAACGCTTAAAAAATGAATGAAATGTTTTATGAAATGTTCAGATTTTTTTTTAAAGTGACATAACAAAGAGCTCTTAACAGCTTAGCTGAACTAGAAAATAGTAAATGGAAAGAAATCGTTTTCATCAAATCTTGTGGGATTAAAAATAACATGGATTATAGATCTTATGCCGATAATACATAGCATTTACTTCACTGGTATTATATCTAGATGGGTCACTCTAAATGATATAATGCTGTTTCATCATGCCATCTTTCCTCATTATGTACCGTAGAATTTCAGTTGTATCTATCTGGTTCTTAGTATGTTCATTTTATTTATATTTTTCTAAAACTTCCTAACTGCTCACATGTTCAGTCCATGGTATTCTCAGCATTCTTTTATAGAATCACATTTCTGTTGGTCCAAGTCTATTCTTTTGCGAAGATAATCTACAGAATTTACTACCATATAGAAGGAATTATATTACATAAGAATGCAGCAGTCTTTTTTTTTTGTAAAATATTTTTCTTGTTTCTTAAGGTTGTAATCTAGGAAAGGTTACTGAATACAATAATCAAACGAAGGTTGCTAATGAACGATAATACTTATGACACTAACAACACATATTAGTTTCTCCAGCGGCACGTACAAGAAGTAGTCAACTGCTAGAAGTGAGCCAATGATTCTCCAACAGCAGGAAATCTACCAACCGCACCACGCGGTCAGATATGGTACAAGGCCGAATTTAATGTATCCGTGCCCGTAGACTCGGCCAAAAATTCGCCGTAGACCCCGTATAAAACGGGGTCAGGTAACTTTTTCCCCGAGACTTGACTCTGCCCTTTGACATAGTCTATGGATCATCTCTGCCCGGAAGCAGAGAGTTTGAATAGCATAGCTGGACATCTATCTTCAACTGCAGACCAACATACAGTATTTACTACTATATTTATGTGAATGGAGACATACCCATTATAGTCCATAGTTATGCTACAACACTTAATCCTTTGCTTAGCATTTGAAAGACATATTTCGTTATTCCCAAGTACATTCGTATTTCAGTGTCGTACTTTCAGTCCGCTTCGTTAACATTTTGTACATGCTTGGTTTTGGTGTTTCCAATTTGTAGTTAGCAACTTAGGTTGTTGCTTTTCCTAACAACCATATATTCTTTCTTTCTTTCAATTTATACTTAGTCCTTTCTTCTCGCATTCCTTACCTAATTTTTTGGAAGGCCTGTATGAGTAGGCTATCATCTATTTTTAGATTGTTTAATATTGGCAATAATGAATTCTGGTAGGACTTATTTTTCTCTAAGAATCGCCTTGCTATGACCTAACGATGTTAGATTTACGATTCACAATTGAAATACAAGAACCTGAAGTGCGAACTGCTTTCTACGGTTATTTTTCCAAACATTATGCGCAGCTGTTGTAAATAAAAGAAGTGATTTAACCTAAGTGTAGATGGATAAATTGCAGGTTCTTGGGTGGAGTGATCGTAATGTGTGACGTGTACATTGAAACCAGATGTTTTCTAATGCATGTGCTATTCGAGATTACATATTTGCTGAGTATAGGATTATGTCTTTGGCAAAATAGGTCGATAACTCTTGCTACATAAATAAATTAATGTAATTTAGTACGTCACAAGACCCATCTGTTGAAAGTCGGGTGGCTTTTTGATGCATCCTCCTCAAAAGCCATAGTCTGTACTTTTATTTTTGTTTTTGCTCCTTTCAAGAAGTAATACATCCAAAGTTTTTTCATAATATGTGAATTTGCTTGTAATATTTAGGAAGACATTGGACAGAAATTTCATTGTAAGGATACAGAAGGCGCCATTTGGTAGAGATTAATTTCGTAGGCTACATGACATCCTCTTTGGGACATCACTTAGTAGAGTGAGGAAAGTGGCATCAAAATTCATTTAGTTTTACAGCAGCAAATCGAAAGGTTACTTTCTTTAGCCTTGTCTAAAGAGCACAAGATGGGGATAAATCTGGCTCCACCAGCAATCAACAAATCCATGGTGCTGTTTCCCTTTGGAAATTTATATTTCGCATTTATAGAGTGAAAATCCAGCTCGCAGTCCTCAATTCGGAAAAAAAACAAAGACTTGCTGTTTCACGTTCATGAAATATGTCCTTGCCTGGGACATAGATGAATCCGGCCCATTTGAATTTGCAGTGGTATACATGGCTTCTCCAGACAGGTGTATCTTCATATTATATGTAAGACACTTCCTTTTTATTTCTCCTTAAACTATGCTTGTTGTGTAGATATATTCCATACAGACAATAAATTAGGGTGTTATTATAACACGGGTACAGTAATATTCACAACGGGGCAAATACAAATGGGAGAATAAATCATTGTACCATGGCTCTTCCTCGTTACACGGTTACCTACTGCAGTGTTTTCAGTTAAGATTTGTTATTTAGACAAGGTCTGATTTGCTGTTTTCCTGAGTGCGTGAAAAAGGAGAGATGTATTCATGTCTTTACCAAAGCCATTGATGGGAAAGTAAAGGCAAGACTCTAAAACTAATCATGAACGCGATTTTAGATTCTCACCGGCAAACGTTACGCTATACGATTTATATTATGGAAGCCTTAAAATATAAAATTAGTTTACAATGTCTGAATTTCTGAGAGGAGGTATTGTCATTATTTGCCTTATTTACATCGTTCAGACTGTTGCCGTCATCTTTATTATCATATTCACAACCTTTCGGTAGTGCTACGTTTGTACCTTCTTCAGGTGATATTTGATGGAATTTCGAACCGAAACATTTATTTAGTCAACGCGGGTAGATTGTTCTGAATTTTCATCGAATTCTTTTGGATATCACTGTTTTCAGGTCAGGATTGATTGGGTCAAGATACGTTTTTAGATCTATCAACACTATCTTTATGCACTGGGCTATGTGTCCTTTGGGATATTATTGAATGAATGTTTAGCATATGCACTTAATATCTTAATCAACTGTTTTTATCTTAGCTTATATTAGATGTGTTTCTATAATTATTCATAATTTTCTTAATTTTCCATAATTTTCATAATTTTTCACATGATTTGGTATTGTTGTTTTTCGCTGTCTGTATCTGATGACAGAGAGGGAAAATAGAAAAAAAATCATATATAGCTGACCATTTATGGGAAAAAAGAAGATCACTGCCCCTTTGTGGAATGAATTTGAAATAATAGAAAGAGAACATCACTGGGAGATATGAAAACTTAAGTAATCAGTGTATATGCTATAATACAAACATCTTCTAAACAGGCAAAGTATAGAAATGAATACAATAAATGAACCAGTAATACTGAGAGATAAATAAATACAACAATATTAAGTCAAGTGAAAAATTATTTTAAAAAATTGTAATATGAGTTCGGGTAAAAAAGGTTAGGTTTATAAGTCTCACTGGTGTCGCCAAAGACATAAATATTGAGAAAACTAATCTAAGTAATCTAATGTTTTAGGTACTTTGTTTTTAAATTCACTATAGATACTGTACTTATTTTTTGCTGATGTCCTGCATAGACGTCCATATTTAAAACATTCAGCACGTTTATCGACAAACACAAGCTTTCAAAATTCTTTTCGAAATAGTTTCGGTAAGCTATACTGTAGTAATCTTTTCCAGTTATGTTTAGTAAATATAGATTTACTTAATATCACATAACGGGTACAAATTAATGCATAATTTTAAAAGATTTAAAATTTCATAAAATATTCTAATTAATTTTTTAAAAAATGAAAACGATTCTTGTAAAAATGCATTATTCATCGCAATAAAATTGTTCTTGAGATAATAATGTCAAGGAAACGAAAAGGAAAAAACAAAAACAAAAAAAAACTAGTAAACAAATACCCAGCGGACAAAAACCCAACGAACAAAAACTCTGTGAGCAAAAGACAAATGGACAAAAATGCAGCAGACAGAACCAGAGCAGACACAATCTCAGTGGTCAAAAAGTCAGTGGACAGAAACGCAGTGGACAAGTTCCCATCGGCCAAAAAAAAAAAAAAAAAAAAAAAAAACATTGGACAAAAACCCAGTGGACAAATTCTCAGCATTCACAAACGCAGCAGACAAAAAAAAAAAAAAAAAAGCACGCAGCGAAGAACAACATGGCGAACAAAATCCCAGCAAACAAAATCTCAGATGACAAAAAGCCCGCGGAAAATAACGCCAGTGGACGAAAACGCAGTGGACAAAAGCCATACAGACAAAATTCCAGCGGAGAAAATCCCAGCGGACAAAAACCGAGTGAACAAAATCCCAATAGACAAAATCCCAGTGGACATAAACCAAGCGTACAAAAACCCAATGGATAAAACCCAGCAGATAATATGCCTGCAGAAAAAAACCCTTCTAACAAAATACCAACGGACAAAAACTCAGCAGACAAAATCCCAGCGGATAATACCTAGTGGCAAAAATCCAAGCAGACAAAAAGCCAGCGGACGAAAGCCCCATCGGACAAAATACCAGGAGAGAGAAACTCAGTGGACAAAAGCTAGAGAACAAAAAAAAAAAAAAACATAGAGGGCATAATCCCATCGGGCAAAATCCAAGCCTGTTATCCCAAATGTGAACAAAAATCAAGTCTCATAAATAAATTGAAAATTCAAGACACTTTAATACGAAATTTATTGGCAAATGGAGACTTTTTTTTTCAAATAAAGCCTGGTCTTAAGGGATACTAGAATTTTCTCATTATGAAATATTTTGAATATGTGACCGAATCATTTTTAGAAAACGATTTTACGAATTAACCTATCTTCGAATAGGAAATCCGTGGTTTCTTCACATATTGGCGCAAACTTAAAAAAAACACAAACTTCTTAATAATTTTTTTCGCATACAGTCGAGTCTTATGGAAGATTAGGACCCAATAAGTATGAAATATATCGAATATGACCATTAGAAATTGTTAGAAAACTTTGTATCGATTTACTATGAATTACTTTTTCAAACAAAACGAACCTATAAAATCGTGAAGTAGCCGACAGAAATAGATGAATATTAGCGACCACTATAAATTAATTGTGACTTTTCTTCCAGCTAAAATGGTTGCTTTTTCCATGATATTTCCTGTGACTTTATGACCGCCTCCGAAAAAAAACAAAAAAACGTAAATTTTAAAATGTCGATTATTTTTATCTGCTTGGGATACCGGAGAAGAATTTTAAAAATTGAAAAATCGAAAAGATGTTCGATGCTGAGTGCTCCAAGGAAATGTATTTGAGTGGATTCGTTTCAGCTAAGTAAGGGAAGATATAACTACCTCTTCTCTCAAGAAACCGCCAATGATACTCGCTTACATGGCTTCTGTTATAATACATTCAGTTATAAAACATGGCTTCGCTGATAGTCGTATATAACTTGTGTAACCTCAGGCGTCCATTGGGGATAAAATATTGTGTCTTTGTAGAATTGCATCATATCGTAGTAGAATTGCGTAAAATAGTCTGCTTTTTCTCTTTTAGAAATTCATTGAAACATAATAATGTAGACAGATGATGATATGGAAAAGCAAAATTGGTCATATAAATTTGGTCTCATCATATATTATATTAAACATCAGGGAACATATTACACGCTCATATTAGCCTACGAAATGCACTTTTTAAGTATCAGGCTACGGTAGGCGCCTAACAAGCAGATTCCGATCAGAGATGAAACTGGATTTAACTTGTATTGTTTAACGGAACATCAAAACTTCATGGGTCATTTAATGCAGGAATTGAATTTCCTTGAGAGCGTTGAAGTAATAAATATATAATATATATATTATTCTGGTTTCATAATTGAATACATGGTAGATGATGCTCAAGTATTTTACATATAACTGTTTTGTGATTAAAGGCGGTGATAGGTGTTTTACTGTAAGGCTTCATTCCTTTAAGAAATTATAGGATATGTCATGTCCCGGAAAGTGATCTATTTGTTCGAAGTAGCCAAGTGGTAACCAAGTAGGACAATCTAATTTTGGAATACAACAATCATAGGCAATAGGCAAAGACAATAGGCATCGCTAATATTTGATTCACTGTATTTATATTTGACACCATGGCTGCATATTCATTTCATCGGGGCATTATATAGATTAAGATGAGAAACTTTCATGTTTGTTGTTTGGTTATTTTGTTTGGACATTTAATGCCGAAATTAAATATTTTGCAAATTTTGCTTCAAAAGATGAAATATATTGTTGACATAATTGTTGATAATAAATATGTATTGCTGGATGGTAGACTTTTAGCGGCATATCAACACATTTATGGGTTATTTAATGCCGAAATCTAAATATTCTGAATACAATTTTATCGCTTCAAGTACATATACAGTATATGTTTGGTCATTTTGTCAGAATATGTATTGTTGGTAATTTTACACTAGATATGTATTGTTGGTTGGTTGATTTTGTATAGAGGCATAACAATATCTCTAAGGGTTATTTAATACTGAAATATAAATATTTTGAACAAACTTTTATGACTTCACCTACATATAAACTGTATTGTTTGGTCATTTTGATTTGAATATGTATTGTTGGTAATTTTACTATGAATATGTATTGTTGGTTGGTTGATGATGTTTAGTGGTATATAAAAACGTCTATGGGTTAATTATGGCGAAATCTAAATATTTTGAACACAATTTTATGGCTTTTATGACTGTCATATCTTTGATAATTTTACTATATACATGTATTATTTGTATGTTTTATACAAAAGTCTATTTTTATATATTCATTGTGTTTCGTTTTTGCATTAGGGTTCAATATTTGCCTATATTTGGGCTTGGAAACGACAGTAATTAAATAGTAGTTCTATGCTGATGGAAAAATTCAATCTTCCCATCGGAGCACTTGCTGTTGGATGTAGTTTATCGTCATACCCAGGAATAGAGATGAATCATTAAACTTATTGCGAAATAACAATAACGGCAAATATCATGGAAGTATTTTTGTTTTGTTTTAAGTTTTAATCATTTCACTCCAACTAAAACGATGACGCCACTAAGATCCAAAGGGTTACTGAGAGCGAAATATTCTCACTAGAATAAACATTAATAGGGAGGCAGGAAAAGTATAAGAACAGGATTCAGTATAACAGAAGATAAAGCTTGAGACTGCTTTTAAATCTCTGAAGATAATATTTGAGCGGAAAGCTAGTAATCGGAAGAGATTTCCGCTATGAAGAACACCGAAAGATGAATCTATTAGCAAATAACTTCTGGTTTTAGCCTTAGCATGATGAGACCTACCTGCGAATCTAGAACTGTACTTAAATTCGTAAAGTCGACTTATCCAAGAGGAATCTGTATCAGGACAATTAACATGGAAATATTTTTAGGAAAGGCACAGAGAAGCTAGGTTGCGGTGGAAGGAAAGTGACTCAAGTTGAGATGATGTCCGATAACATATCAAATTATTTTTTGGATTTTGTCAGGAAAGTCTAGATACATAACTGAAGCACCAGACCAGATATGACAGCAATATGCAATGCATGGATGAATGGTAGAATTATACAAGAAAAATTTCTAGAAAGACAGATTGAATAACACTTCCTAGCAACAGACCCAGTAATTGATTCAATATAATTATTCCACGTATTGTCAAGGCAGTTGAGAAGTCGTAATTCATCGTCTTTCTGGAGGTCATCATAAGCCATTCTGTTGGAAAGTAGAAAGGTTTCTTTAAATCAATTAAAGGAGAACATTTGCGTATTGAAGTCGTTTAAATTAACAAGCAATTTCTTGCCCCAGTTAACAACATATTGAAAATAATTTTTGCGATAAGATACAAAATTGACCTTATTGTACTTATATGACTGGCCATTAAGGCAAGAATAAATAGTTGTATTATCAACATAGATACCGAGTCGATAAGTTATGTCATTGGGAAATTCAAAATTTGAAGCAAAATGTTTAAAAAAAAATAGCGCGTTGGAGAGGGGGACTTTAATGTAAAGAAAATCTAGAAGGATGACCGTTCAAGGCAATACTTTGCGACTTGATCAGAAAAGTGAATCAGAAAATTCCAAAATAAATCGCAGATCATGAAGAAGTCCAGCATGTGAAACACTATCAAACACCATCAAGATTCAAAATCTGGAAACAGGCGACTGAATGTCTACTGATAGCTGCCCATGACCAAGTCCTGAATACTAAATTTATCTGTTAGAGAATCTATTAAAAATTGAATTTGGACATGTTTAGACTGTGTGGACTGAAAATGGAAATTACCGCCGATTAGTTACATTAATGCATTTTGTGCAATGCTTGCGTATAAAGAATAAACGTGCCGTCATGACAAAGTTGCCTCCTATCATTGGTAACTATATATAGGTGGGTATATGTCGGACAGATATTGTACCAGCACAAACTAGAGAAAGTGATTAAAAATGACGAAGTTATCCTTGGGAGCATAAAACCAGAGATCGTTGTCACTGAAAAATGAGAAGCTGCTTCATCTGTGACTGATCTGTGGGAATACAGGTAAACTATATTGGCAAACTTGAATAGTACAATGTTAGCAGATTGAGAGAAACATAATATACGCACATTCAGGCTACAACTGTCGGTTGGGACGCGACGTCTCTATTTCTATACGAAATAGTAAAAGTCATGTGTAAAACTGGCGGATATTCTTACTTTTATAAAAACAATAAAAAGATAAAAGAAAAGTATTAAATTTTACAATTTATATTCTTCTTCTTTCTATTTTATGCGCCTTGTCCCTTCAGCACGTAGGTGATCATGGCTCTCCACTTCCTCCTATCTCTTGTAGCTCTCAATAAGTTTCGTCCCTCTGACACCTCCCCCAAACTTGCTTAAGCCCCTCAAGTTATATCATGCGTTTCTTTCCCTTGTCTCCCTTTCTCTCTATTCGACCTGTGAGTATCAGATTCACCAGGCCCTACTTTCTCATTACATATCCCAGAAACTTCAGCTGCCTCTTCCTGATGTTAAGTATAAGCCGCCTCCTTATCTTAATCCTCTCTAACCGCTCAACAATGATATCCTCAGTAGCCTTCTGTAGAACCACATTTCTGTTGCCACAAGTCTGTTCTTCGTCTTTGAGGAGACCGTCCAACATTTTCTGCTGTAAAGGAGGACAGACGTCACGTAACAGCTTAGTATTCTTATACAAAATAGTAAAATAAACTTGTGTAAAATTAGTTGATTTTACTATTGCCATACAAAACATTAAATATAGTGATTAAAAGTATCTAATTTTACAATCTATGCATAAAAATAAAAAGTATAATATAACATGGTTAGATTTAACTATTTTTATGCAAAAAGTAAAAATCTTGTGTAAAAGTAACTGATTTTCTTATTTTTACATAAAATTAAAATATAGTGTAAAGTATAGTCTATATTCAATTAGTCTACTGGAATATTCTCCAACCAATCCTCGGGATCTAACTACAACAGAGATTGTTGATGTTCCCATGTGCAACATTTTTGAGATATCTATTTCAAAGTCCTTTGTATTTTGGCAGTTTTTTTTAATGTCTTCAAAGATACATTGCAATCTGCAGAGACTGCCATATCAATAAGGAGGCACCGTTTTTGTGGTCTTTAATAACAATGTCTGGGCAGCTGGCCTTGATTGTTCTGTCATTGGGATTTGTGTAGTTCCATAGAATTGTAACAGGTTCTATATCCGTAACCGGGTCTATTATTATTATTATTTTTATTTTCTTTGATTTCTGGCGTTTACACATTTCTTTCCGGGTCCCGCCCAGGAACCTAAGGTTAGAAATGGCGTCATGACACTTTCCACTGACAAAAAAAAAATTACATAGATAAAGCCCTTCGTAAAGTGTGGCTGTACTTGTGAGAACAATTTTTTGTATCTCCTTGAGGCATGGACTTTCAGGAATCCGTTCAATTAGTCTACTGCAATCTTTTCCAACCAATCCTAGGGCTCCGACTACAACAGGGATTGTTGATGTTCCCATGTGCCATATTTTTTAAATTTCAATTTCAAGGTCTGTGTATTTTGACAGCTTTTTGAATATCTTCAAAGATACATTGCAGTCAGCACGGACTGCCATATCAATAAGGAGGCACCGTTTTTGTTTGTTTTGTTTTGTTTTTATTATTATTATTATTATTATTATTATCACACAACCAGAACCTCGTTATGTATTGCCAAATTTTGATATTTTCCATATGGTAGAGAAATATAATAAATGGCATGGGCAATGATTACCTATTTGAAAGTCGTATATAATGATGATGTCATAGAATCAGGAATTCACATTCCAAGGTAGGTAGGTATCATTTGCCTACTTAAGGTATATCTTTGTTTGAATCATTAATAAAATATATATTAGACTACTGAAACTGTGTCATTAAATTCGCTTAATAAATTGCTTTCCCTTGACGCAAACGTGAATTACTAGTCCCTACATTTCGTAAACTGATAGGACATGCAGTTAAGTATTTTCTGGTGTGCCTATTCTTTAACTTCGTTTGAAGAGATAATCTAAGAAGACGGATCTGTCATGGACTTGGGTCAAAGAAAGATATTCAAAGTTTTCATAAAGTTTAATATGAGTAGATGTTCTTTTGAACAGAAGTGGAGGTGTATACCTTGTTTCCTATTTACGATTGGATTTCAGGATCCTTATACACTCTACTTTAACTCTATAATTCTAACATCTCTGAAATTTTATTTATTATCTATTTATTTTTATGGGAGTAGATATGTTTGTCTATCATCCATTTTAAACTCTACCCTTGTTATTGAACATGCATTGAGGTTTATCCTTTGTTTCTTGTTTAGGATTGAGTTTTCTGGTCTATTCTAAAGTCTACTTCAACTCTAATTATATCGCCTCTGCCAGAACTGTGAAATTTTACTTAATATTTATTTCTACCTCATTAGGAATAGATAGGTTTAGTTACCATCTGGTTCTTCATCAGGTCTTTAAATACGAGTAGAGGTTTGTCCTTTGTCGCCATATCTATTACGTTTCGGCCTTTCAGTATCTGTCTATTTTTCTGAGATGAGGTATTATGTACACTATTTACATTATTCGGACTATTGTCCTCATCTTTGTCGCCATATTTATTACAACGTTTCGGCCTTTCAGTATCTGTCTATATTTCTGAGATGAGGTATTATGTACACTATTTACATTATTCGGACTATTGTCCTCATCTTTGTCGCCATATTTATTACAACGTTTCGGCCTTTCAGTATCTGTCTATATTTCTGAGATGAGGTATTATGTACACTATTTACATTATTCGGACTATTGTCCTCATCTTTGTTGCCATATTTATTACAACGTTTCGGCCTTTCAGTATCTGTCTATATTTCTGAGATGAGGTATTATGTACACTATTTACATTATCCAGACTATAGTCCTCATCTTTGTTGCCATATTTATTACAACTTTTCGGCCTTTCAGTATCTGTCTATATTTCTGAGATGAGGTATTATGTACACTATTTACATTATTCGGACTATTGTTCTCTTCTTTGATGCCATATTTATTACAACGTTTCGGCCCTTGTACTCTCCTTAATGACACATGGAACAATGGATAAAGGTGTTGGTTAGATCCAGTGACAATGCCCAAAGGTTTGTGAGTTCAATACCTGTTTAAGGCAGTGGAGAATTTGGAGAAGTGAATTAACAGGAGCGAAATAAAGGGTTCAGTTCGACATTCCAACCACCTGAAAAAGACCGGAGAGTACAACGACCGAAACTTTAACATAAATATGGCAACAAAGATGAGGACAATAGTCCGAATAATGTAATTGTGTTAATAAATTCTATCTATTTAGATCTTTCTGAAACTTTTATCCGCCATCTATTTACTAAAGCTCGCTACGTAGGTTATGCTTCTTTTTCTCCATCTGTCTCACTTTCATTCAATCATTCTTGTTGGTATCAATTTTTCCACACCCTCTTTCCTCATTATGTGGACGTTTCAACTATCTCTTTATGGTGATATGTATAAGCGTTCTTTTTGCCCTCCCTTTTCTCTAAAACTTCGTCGTTGCTCACAGCTTCTGTTCGTAGTATTCTCAATAAATTTTCTCTAGAACCGCCTTTCTGTTTCTTGTAGTCTCTCCTTCATCTGTGAGGAGATTGTCCAACATTCACTGCCATAAGGGACGACCGATATTATATAATTGTTCAGTACACTTTTATGTATAAACAGCCGTCTCTTAAACATTTTTCCGTCATCCATGAACCCTTGCTCATTAGATAGGTTATGCATTGTATCTCTTCCCTTTAATCTGTCCTGTGAGTATTTAATTTTCTAGACAGTCTTTCCTCATTGTGTTCCCTAGATATTTCAACTTTCTCTTTCTGGTATCCAATTTTTTTACAGTTTCTCTAAAACTTCGTCTTTGCACAAATGTTCTGTTCGTGGTGTTCTCCATATCTTTCTTTCGAACGACCTTTCTGTTGCAACAAGTCCATTCTTCATTTGGGAGGATATTGTTCAGGAGGACGGCCATTACTTAACATTTCAGTGCTCTTTTCTTTAGAAACAGCCATTATTTAGATGTCAGCTATAAAGCTGCATTCACGTATGGATACATGAACGAAAGAACGGACAGTTTTCACCATTGCTTGCAAGTTTGGAACAATTCCGTAGAGACAGGTAAAACGGAATGCACAACGAAGTATCGAAAATATTCAGATATCAACACTCTATAAAACAGAATGCTGAGTGATTGGAGTATTGAAAAGTGCAGTCAATTGATGCTCGCTTAATGACATTCGTTTACAAAATAATAACAGCTACATTATTAACTGAGATACATTTCCAAAGACAGAAAATGTTCCTGATATAAGCTACTCCCGTAGAATGAATGACATAAAACATTACCCTAATAGCAGGAAGATTCAACTAAAGTAAACCTGAGTAGTCGATATTATATTTCCGCTATATAAGATAATAGCAGAAATCTATCATCCAGATTAGATACATGAAATCTTGCCACTGGAAAAAAAAATGATGTTTTCATAAATTAAATATCAGTGAGCAAAGCAAAAGGCTTTTATTTGTTTTTTTTTATGGTTTATCAACCCTTCGTAGGTCATTTAATGCCGGTATATATTTGAGTTTAAAAGAGGTTACTTACATTATCCGGCGTTCACAAGCGACGCTCTATCTAACTACTCCCCAAACTCTGTTTAACACTGGAATTGGAATACTTTTAAACAGACTGCCTACAAGGTTAATTATAGCAGTCTATTATGTTATTTACCCCATAGATGTGACAAAAAGCTATAGATTTTTGATCTTTCTTTTGTACAAAGTGAAGGCAACAGCCTAGGTCAGAATTTGAACTCGGTACGGCTATTCCACTTCTCTTGCTTACTATTACATTACTTGCTAAATTGGATTAATATTGGGATGTAAATATCTGATGCAGTGTCAAATCTGTTGCAATAATCATTTTTTCCGTTAATGTATTTAGAAAGTTTTAATTCATACTTCATGCTACCTAACGTAGAAATGTTGTCTTCAGTGTGATTTCACCGTAGGCGTATAGAAGATAAATATTATCAAAATATGGTTTACAAGATGAAAACTACATGAATCCATGAGTCTTGATTCAGGAATATATAAGCATGTACCGAAGTAAATAAAATATGCAAATAAATCCGATATTCAACGCGGGGATTGGAATTTCGAATACATTTACTGTCTTTCTTTTCCCAGATCGGTTTGATGCGAAGACGCCAGAATTATAGTAATAACAGTAAATTTTATATGTTTTAAGAAAATATCGCGAGAACTTCTCGAATTAGATTGTCTCTGAACTCTCGTGCCGTATCTTACGCGTAACTGAGTTTAAAACGAATCATTTTCGAATGATTCAAACTTTCCGATGACTTTAGATAATATATCTTTCTGTTTTGGAGTAAAAGACGGAAAAGATTGGTTGATATACTTCGATAAATATCCTGTAAGATTATTATTATTAAAAAAAAGGTTTTTATCTATTACCAATATGAAAAAAAAAATCTTTGATATGCAATATTGAAGCAAGTTGAATAAGAGGGTTCTTATCTATTTCTTGTCCTCTAGATAAAATAAGCACGGGTCGAAGTGTTGCTTTTATATCCTGAATATCAGCAGCAGCGAAGACCAACTTTGTATTATTTAGTAAAAGGACGAGTCGCTGGAATAATAGAACAGAAAAAAAGATAAATATATATAAGGAAAAAGAAGAGAGAAAAAAATAAGAGACATATGAAAAAGAAAGACAAGGAAAGAGTAATATTTAAAATAGAAGAAAGAAAGAAAGAAAGAAAGAAAGAAAGGAGGGATTGAAGTGAAAAAAGAAAGTGCGAATATGTTGAATGTAAAGAAAGAAAAGAAGAAAAGATGATGTTATAGATAAAATAGTGTATAAAAGGAAGAATGTTATAAAAATATTTCTTGAAAATGAATAGGAAAAAATGAAAATAAATGAACAGGAATATTACGAAAATAAGAAAAAAAAAGGAAAAGATGAGGAAAAAGAAATAAAGTTTATGCCAATAAAATGAAAGAAAGAAAAAACTCAATGAAAATAAAAGACACAAAATTTGGAGAAATAAAGAAGCAAACAAAGAAAATAGAGAAAGAAAAAGACAAGAAAAACAGACAAGAAAAAAAGAAAGTAAAAAGAGAATGTAAAGCAGAACGAAAAACAGATAGAACAAAAACAGAACGAAAAGATAGAAAGAAAAAGAGGAAGAAAAAGAGGGAGAAAAAGAGGGAGAAAAAGAGGGAGAAAAATGTGAAAGAAAAAGAAAAAGAAAAGAAAAAAAAAAAAAACAGACAATAAAAAAGAGAAAGAAAAAACAGACAGGAAAAAAGAAAAAGAAAAACAGAAAGAAAAAGAAAAAACAGAAAAGAAAAAAGAGGAAGAAATAAGAAAGAAAAACAGACAAGAAAAAAGAAGAAAAGAGAAAGAAAAAGAAAAAGAGAAAGAAAAAAGAAGAAAAACAGTAAAAAGAGAAGAAAAACAGAAAAAAGAGAAGAAAAACAGAAAAACAAACAAGAAAAAAGAAAAAGAAAAACAGACAAGAAAAAAGAGAAAGGAAAATAGAAAAAAAAACAAAAAGAGAAAGAAAAAAGAGAAAGAAAAACAGACAAAAAAGAGGAAGAAAGAAGAAAGAAAAACAGACAAGGTAAAAGATAAAGAAAAAACAGACAAGAAAAAAAGAGAAAGAAAAAAAAAGTAAATCCGAAGAAAATTATTACGAAAAAATAAAGACTCACTGAGGGGAGAAATATAAAGAAGAGAACAAAAACAAATCACGGAAACAAAAAAGAAAAAGTAAAATGAGAGAAGAAAAAAATCTGAGAAAACAACAGGTAAAGAAAAAGGATAATTTTTGAAAACAGGAAAGGAAAGATGAAATCAATTATTAAATTGTGAGATAAAATAGAGAGAAAGCAAGAATGGTAAAATCACGAAAAAAAGTGGAAAGAAAAAGGCTTGCAAAAGACGAACAAAAAAGGAAAGAGAGAAAAAAAAAGAAAAGTTTAAAGAGGAACGAAAGAAAGAAAGCAAGACAGAAATCTGTCGGAAAGTGGAAACCGTAGAATACCTGAAAGTCTATTCATTGAAAACCATCTATGAAATAAAAACAGAAAATAACAAATAAGTAAAAAATAGCAGTAAAAGAAATTGAATTTCTCAAATGACAGAGCTATGTAAAAGGGGTACCTCTACATTCATTAAAAAGCTGGAAAGAACATGAAGTTCTTTAAAAAAACCAAAGCAAAAAAAAAAAAAAACAAAATAAAATAGAAACACGTCGAAGAGAAATGTATAGCAAAAAGCAAGGCTTCAAGCCATAAATAAGGAAGCTTGAAAATAAGAAAAAGAAGAAAAACAAAGGTTAGTGTAAAAAAGCAACTAAATTGAAGAAAATGTAACTAAAAAAGAAAAAAAAACAAACATCTATCACTGTCTGTAGGTGCGCCTGAAGATAAATCTCAGACCTTGTCTGCCCGAACCAAATTCCTGTAGACATACATATGGAACATTTTGAACGTTCGTAAAACAACATCAATTACAAAAAGTAGAAAACCCTACGCGAAAAGAGAAAAAGAACAAACAAACAAACAGCTTTCTTTCTTGCCGAATGAGAAAAGAATTGTTTGGTAGAAGTTAGCTGGAGAAAACCGACATGTTTTTTTTTGGCAAACATTGAGACTTCAGTGATCTACATTCACACGATAACGTAACGCCAGAATCACATTCCCAATGCATCGGGAAAAGGACTTGCTGACTAGCTATCGACAGTCAAGGCATTAAAATTCTTACATCTATACATTGGTGTATGTTTAGTTTTAACTCAATTTGGCAGCCGATCAAAAAAAAAAAAAAAAAAGATAATATCCTATTTAGCAAGCAGATATAACAGAATATACGGAGCGTGTATGAAAGGCATTTTGTCTACAAATGTTTATTGTAATGTACCATAAGACCTGGTTATTCCGAATACGTACGTGGCACGACCATCAGTCCTAAATATCATCACACTAGATACAGTCAAACATTTGGATGCTTTTCTTTGACATGTAAACTGTTTTTGTAGGATGAGCAATAACACTTGTATATACCACGTAGTTACTTCAGATTTTAACCTAGATAAATAATATACAACTGGATGGTGTTTTGGAAATAAACCAGCTGTTTATAACAAAACGTTACTCATTACTTTTCATCACAATTCTAGACCGGATAACAAGTACGGGAACTGATCCCATTTTAGCCCCCAAAACACCATATGTGGATAAACAACACAAATAATGCAGATTGTACAGTTGATAAAGGAAATATTGCGCCGACGATAGACGATAGACACCTCTGAATAAATGTATTGAAAATCAGACTCCACAGAAATTAAAAAAGGGTATATATAAACATGAAATGGCACCTTCGCCACAGATTGCCAACGGGTTGGTAATTAAAAATTAAGGTGCGTATTTGCATTCTACGCTCATATTACTGGCCCCAAAATTGTACTATTAGAAATCCTTCTATTGTTAGATCGAAGACAATGTTACGAAAAACCGATAGAAAAAGACAGTTGTGTAAGAACAGGCTGAGATCAATAATATAATTTGAAAGGAGATCTATCTATCTATCTATCTATCTATCTATCTATCTATCAGGAAGCGTGGACATTGTAAGACAGATATAGGTATTTATTTATTGAGAATAGAACTATCACAAAGAGATCAGAAAATACAAAATCATCAAGTGAATTTGGAGAGCAGTTGTTCAGTTATACATGTTTGACTAAAGAGCAACAGATTTTTTTTATTAATGCTTTTTAAATTATTATTTTCTATGGTTCGGACCATTTACTAAGTTTTCGATATACATGTAAATATAAGTTGCCCAGTTTCTGACGTAATTTATAGTTAAAGAGTTTTTCTTTTTCATCATTTTCAGATGTCGTATCTTGCGTCCTCTCGCGAGAATTAAAGTTATATTTTTCTTTTATTATTAGGATGTATTAAATAAGTTGAGTCTTAAAGTTGATAACATTTTGTTGATGCTGATTGTTTCATTTTTAGGTCTAGTGTTTATGATAATGTAGACATTTATTTAAAATTCATGAAATAGAGTATTTTTGTGTTATTGCTTATGATTGGTCGGATATCATTTTTATGTTATGTTGGTTAGTGACATGCAAGGGAATTGTTCTCTTATCCGATAAACAAGGCGTTAAATGGCGTGTTAATATAGCAATAGGAAACTTGTGTATATGTTGTATAAATAATTATTATTTAAGAAGAATTCTCCAAGTGAGCAAGCGATATTTATATACATAGTTATGTGTATACGCTTTTACATATATATATATATATATATATATATATATATATATATATATATATATATATATATATATATACCGGACAGTATTCGTAACATTTCTGACAACACAAATATACACAACACAAATATAATAGCATCGTCTACAAGCGAAAAAAGGCTAAAAATAATGGAGGCTTTATTAATAAAAGCAAAACTAAACAACACTTAGTAATATCAACTATGAACAGGGACACAATATCTTGACCGTGTTTTGAAAATATGAAAACATTATGTAAATACATACATGCAACAAACGATTTCTTATTTAACAGTTAAAATATTTCATCCTTGAAAATGGTTAAATGTATAGCCAGAAGTGCTCTGAATAATAATAAAAAAAACACATTTGTACAGTTTTTATATAATTTATCACCTTCAAAGATAAACAAATATTAGATCGCATGAGAAATTGAATAAAGAAATTTAAATCCAAGCACCTTGTCTGCCCTATTCAATGAAATGTGCATGACAGAAGGATTGCTGCCTAAATACACACACGCACACACACACACACACACACACACGCACGCGTGTGTGTGTGTGTGTGTGTTGGATTCCGGGTTGAAATCCGGTCTCAAAATGAATGACAAACGCAGGAATTAAATATAGCAAATAAATGTATTGACGTAATAATACAATTGGTAATACGGTTAGTAGATCCAGAAATGCGGTTAGTAGCAATAATAACATATATACAATCTGGGAAATTCAGTATCAAAGTAAGACTTCTTTCTGAGTCTACGTGCTCGCAACTGTGACTCCTACAAAGCGGTTACCTCACACTCTAACTGTATCAGTGTATCTCTGTTACTGACTCTATCACCCGGGTATTCTCCGGTACTAGTACGCACTGGGCGAGTTCACTTGTATGAAGAAGGGTTTGACCCCTTAACACCTTCCTCCTTAGATCCCTTTTGTGGGGGAGTTAGTATTTTTTTCTCTTATGGTCGATAACCAGAGGTTCGGCAAATTTTCTCTTCCTGTTTTAAATGATCTCTTGGGTACAATAGGTGTATACTGGTTTTTGTTCTTGTTTGGTAATAATTTGTCAAACATAGACTGTATTTTTACCTTCGTCCTCTGCATAAATTCATCCTTTTCCGCTTCTCTTCTTATCTCTCGCAAAGTCACAGGTAGTTCCTTTACTATCTTGTATAGCTTTTTACTGTTTTCATCTATGGTAGCAAATGGCACGTTTCCCTGCTTTTTACATACTGGCTGGACGTTTTCTTTTAATTCGATTCTGGCCTTAAATTTGTTGCATCGTCCCAACCCGCTCGAAAATACCTCAGGAAATTTGTTATATAATTTTTCCTTTAATTTTATAGTATCTGATGGTTTAACCTCTAACTTTTTGCAAAAAAGTGCTGATAGGTAGGTCCCAAACGTTGAACCTTTGCATCTAGTCGATACCTACTAGATTTTCAGTATCTTTCATGACGTATATCTTAAGTTTTTTGTTTTTCCGTGAAATTTAACATTCACGATTATTTCTCCCTCGAATTTTATTCGCTTGCCTGTAACTGACTTGGCAATTTTTGTGTATGTAACATGGTAGATCTGTTGAGTTTTCTCTATGTCTGTAGATTGATTATCGTGAGGTCGGAACCCGAAACCATTTGCAATTTTATCTTTTTATTTAAAATTTCCAGTTCCACATATTTTCTTATGTTGGTGTTGTCTTCGTTATGCATCCTAGTAGCTCTTATTCTACTAGTATCTTTTCTATTCCTGCATTGGGATGCCTTGTGCCCCATTTTCCACACTCAAGACATCTAAAACGGCAATCCGTGTTCCAATGTAGTCCTCCACATCGATAACATGCTGATGGGGGTGGTTATATTTGCTTCGATTTTCGTCACAATTTGTCCTGTATATTGTACTTTTCCTATTATTATAAAATTTCTGTTTTCTTTCCGGGAAGGGTGAGAATCTTTTTTATTATTGTAGAATTTTTGTTTTCTTTCCGGGGAGGGTGAAGATGTAGACATTTGTTTAACTTACTTATATGAGATACAGCTGACTCCTCAATATCCTTCGCGTCTTTCTTTATACTTAGGCATCTTTGGCAATCCTCCGATAATTGTTGTAGTTTTAGTCCAGGTTTATTTTGTAATTTTGAAAGCATTCTTTTGCGCATTTCGCTATCTTTTGTTGAAACTAACCCTTGAACAAAGATGAGACATTTGAAATTCTCCGGGGTTAATTCCGCTAGTTTGAAGTCGTCGCAATATTTATTTACGATTGCGGCAAACGGGGAATAATCCCCATTATCGCCCTTTACCAGGTTAAGGCACTTACACCTCCTGTGGAAGAGTGATGTTTTCGGGCTGAAGAGTTCTTTAAGACATGTCACTGCTTCGTCAAATGTTAATTCGTTCGTCTTTTTTGGCAAGATATAATCCACGAACTTTGTATATTCTTAAGTTCCTAATTTTCTAAGGAATAGACGTAGCTTTTTTGCTTCTGTCCAATTTTGACAGTCTATGTTAAGGATGTCTTCATGTCTTCTGAAGTAATCTCCAAAATTTTTGTCCTCATCTAAAGAATATTTGAAAATCTCTATGATATCCCACACTACGTCTTCCGAAAATGTTGCTTTTTCAATATCTAATTGCTTGTTGCCCGCTACTTTCAATATTAGTTCTTGGAGCTCTGTTTGTCTATCTTGATTTTCCTTTTGCGTTTGTAATAATTGCTTTTGCCAAGATATAATATTATTATTTGTATATTATTCAGTTCCTAATTTTCTAAGGAATAGACGTAGCTTTTTGCTTCTGTCCAGTTTTGACAGCCGATGTTAAAGATGTTTTCATATCTTCTGAAGTAATCTTCGAAATTTTTGTCCTCATCTAAAGGATATTTGAAAATCTCTATGGTATTCCAGACTGCGTCTTGCGAAAATGTTGCTTCTTTTTCAATATCTAATTGCTTATTACTCGCTACTTTCAATATTAATTCCTGGAGCTCTATTTGTCTTTCTAATTGCTTTTGCCATTTTTCTTACATTCTTTCTTGTAGTTGTAATTGTTGATCATTTTGGTATTTTATCAGTTCTACCACAATATTTTAAAAATCTTCCATAATAACTCAATTTTACGTATTTTTACTCCTCGTAACTCTTTGTCGCTAATTTGTTGTTCTTCCTGTGTGAGTTCAAATCGCTCGTCGTCAATTTGTTGTGAACGAGAGGAGGATTTTTCTATTTCTTCTTCTCGTGTGAGTTCGAATCGCTCGTCACCAATTCGCTGTGTACGACAAGGGAATTTTTTTTTGTATTTTTGGTTTTTTCTTCCCGTGTGATTTCGAATCTTCGTCGGCAATTTGCTGTGGATTCCGGGAGGAAATCCGGTCTCAAAATGAATGACAAACGCAGGAATGAAATATAACAAATAAATGTATTGACGTAATAATACAATTGATAAAACGGTTAGTAGATCAAGAAAGGCGGTTAGTAGCAATAATAATATATATTCAGTCTGGGAAATTCAGTATCGAAGTAGGACTTCCTTCTGAGTCTACGTGCTCGCAACTGTGACTCCTACAAAGCGGTTACCTCACTCTATCACCCGGGTATTCATCGGTAGTAGTACAAGTACACACTGGGTGAGTCCACTTGTATGAAAACGGGGTGGACCTCTTAACAATATATATTACATGTAAATAAAATCATGTAGCTTACATATGCTCTGTAATATGTTAAGTTCTCTTCTATTTTATATATATATATTTACTATAAATATAAAAGTGAACATTGTAGTCAACACTCGGAGGCCACAGGCTGTTTCATGCTAGACGCAATCGGCAGGCCGATCTTTATATATATATATATATATATATATATATATATATATATATATATATATATAGGTAGGTAGATAGATATAGATAGAAAGAGAGAGAAAGAGAGAGATAGATAAAGATAGAAAGATTAGATATTTTATTAGATATATTATTTCAAGTAGCGCATTAGATTGGCTTTTGCCCCTAGAACCGTCTTTGCATGAATTCGACGAGATTCTGGAAACACCATTTTTAAAATCTCCGTTCATTCTGTTGTTAAGGAGTCTAGAATAGCTGGTTGCACATCAAGTTTTCGAATCTCCCTTTTCGCCACATTGAAATGCCCTGACTGGGGAAACATTAATACTGAAATCTCGTTTCTCTATCCCATGAATTGACCTGCCATTGTTTTTGATTTGTGGCACGGTAGGTTTTTCTGCTAGACTTGGTCACAAGTGGATAGGGGCAGGTATAAAATAGGAGACGTGGCCAGACACAATACCTTGATCGACTTCAGAATTTAAACATCCAGAGCAAGGGTTTCAATGTATACCAAAAATATATTCAAATTCCTATACACTGAATCGATCATAAAAATTCAAGATATGAAAGTAACTTCAAATACTCAGCCTATTGGTCAGTCATATAGTAGACAATGAAACTGAATATAGAATACTATACGCAAGAGGTAGAATTGCCCAACATTGCATATTGCGATAAAACCTGCATCAACCTGAAAATTCGAGTCATGCCTACTCAGGTCGAGACTTTCCTATGGATCTCCTGCAAAAGACGTTCAAAAATATCGAACCTGTCAGCTGTATGCAAACGCTTTATAAGATTAATGCTTAAACCGTCTTTGAGCAAGTGGAGTTTAAGTTTTGTGAACTGACGCTATAGATTTACAAAGAACCGTACAAAGTAACAGAAACCACATCACCTGAATACAACCAACAGTGGGAAAAATTAAAATAAATAGTACATGTAACTCGAAAAGAAAATAATTACATAATCCCAATATTGACATTCAGTAGTACCTCAAATAAATGGCTAGGACGGAAACTGCCACCAATAATGGAAATAGCGTTAACAACTACGGGATTTGAGAAACATTGTTTCCTGAAATTCTTGTGTAAGAGAAAGATTTTATAAACTTCAACCGAAAGGAGTACTGTCTGCTCGATGATTTAATGCCAATATTAACCTCATCATTAGGAAACCGTTCCTTATAATGACACGGCTAATATTATCTTTACCATTAAGTTTACATTGCCACAGAACCGCCCATACCAGACTGGAAAAAAACATAGTTTGGCAGACTATTATTTTAGGTGGAATCGTATCTCTGCTCGGACTTCCTGAGGTTGAACTTCGAGGCCAGATGGAAGACAAAATAAGGAGGTCGGTTATGATTGACTGAGTCTGCGTGAGAACGATAGACAGAGAAACGGTTTTCAGTGAGTCGAATCTTAACAGTTGAAAACTGCAGATGTGTTTTCTTTCATGTTTGGTACGGCTCCCCATTAAGTGGGGCAGACCTCTACAGGATAGATAGAACGTCTCAACATGAACTGTAATAAAGTAATTAAGTTTAACATTCACTGCATGGAAGTTCTTTTCTCTCTAGACTCAAAACAACTAGCGATCACCGACGGCAAGAAAAGAATGCAATCGTATTATGGAATTGGCACCGTCGCGCAAGATTACCTCTATGCAATATTGGCTCAATTTGCCGCCGATGACCAAGTGCTCTTTAGTACACAGGGGACTATACAACGCTTTCTTCTAGTGTATGGTTAAACGTTATCTTTCTTGCATAACCTCATATAGTGCACTTTTGTCCCTTTTCTTCCGTTCAAACAATAGCAAACAGTAAGCCTATACCTTCTTTTATGTGCCGTCTCCCTTCAGGACGTGGGCGATCATGACTCTCCACTTCCCCCTATCCCTTGTAGCTCTCCCCCAAGCCATGTTCTGTCATAAACTCGCTCAAGCCTGCTACGTATAACGTTGCTTTCTCTTTCCCTCTATTCGACCTGTGAGTATCAGATTCTCCAAGCCCTCTTTTCTCATTATATGTCCAAGATATTTCAGCTGCGTCTTCCTGATGTTAAGCATAAGCTTCCTCCTTGTTTGCATCCACTCTAAAACCTCATCGTTGCTCACACGCTCGGTCCATGATATCCGTAGCATCCTTCTGTAGAACCATACCTCGAGTCTCTTCGTCATCTTTGAGGAGACTGTCTAACATTCGCTGCAGTAAAGGAGGACAGATATCACATAGCAGTTGAGTAACCTTTTCTTTGTTTCCAACGTAATCCTCTTGTTTCCTAATACTCTGCCTAGATTTTGGAAAGCGCCTTTAGCCATCCCAATATGTCTTCGGATCGTCTGTCAAAATACTTCCTAGATTTTTAAATTTCCGCACCTGTTTGATTTTAGTGTCCCCGAAATGTAAATCACATTTCGGGCTCATTCTTTTACTGATGACCATGCATTCTGTCTTCTTGTAGTTTATGCTTAGTCCCTTCTTCTCGCTCTCCTTCGCTACCTTCTGTACGAGGTTTTGTAATTTCTTTCCCCTGTCTGCTATCAGTACAGTGTCATCTGCATATACTCTTGTTTCTTGTATTGGGTGAACAGATAAAGAGAAAAAAAAATCTAGATCTATCAATAAATTTCATAAGAGAAATCAAGATTCATTAACACAGGAAAAGTTTTTTTTTAATATATTATTATTTTTTTAACTTTAAACAATTGTATTTCTTGTTCTTATCACACAAAGACGGTTTGGTTTTCGGCTCTTGTAAACCAGATGGTTGGGTCAAAGAGGAAATTTTATCTACTACCGTTGCAAAGTGGGCTATCATAGCTACGGTTATATTTCGTTCAGCTTCTAACAATGTGACCTTTCTTCCGTTGAATTTTTTCATCAACAACAGCTTCCCACCCAGAAGATTGCAGGAGACTGAAGTCTTTTTTTTCTTTTTCGTAAAATTTTCGATAGACACTTTAAATGTTTGCACATGAAAACCGTATTTGAATCGCAGTTTTTAAATGATCATATCCGCACGTCGGGAATCAAGAAACACACCACATTTAAAATCTCTCAATTCATGTTTCATTTACATATAAATGCATGGAATGAAATCCATCTGGTCGACGCGAAGTTGTTTAAATGCATAAATTCATTAAATTGCGTCCACATTATTTCCTGCTTATAAATATCATAAAATACTATTTATTCATGTATACTTAATTAGGTTCACCATTGAGAAGAATATAATATATTAAAACTTAACCCCAAAAAGAATTCTTTATATTTTTTATTACAGCTCAAATAATTAATAGTCAATAAAATCCCAAATCACCTCATATGGGGGATAGCCTATTTCGGCAGACGGATATATTGGTGGTCTGTTTTATCAAACCCGGTGTGGACTGAGTTCGTATCAGAAATAGAAATTTATCTGTTAAAGCTTAAAAAAACGAAAGAAAGAAAACTGTTTGAAAACTAATACTAATTTATCCGGAAGTTTTCTCCGGATGAACGGTCATAGCACGTCAGGCTTAATGACGGTTCTGCATGGTGTACATGTTCGATTCATGTAAGAGGACGAAATTTCTCGGACATTCAGGGCGGTAAATGTAATTAAAACTGTTTAATTATAAAACAGAGCACTTACTCAAGTAAGTGTATCCATAGAAAACGTATAAAGCAGAATATATATATATATATATATATATATATATATATATTCTGCTTATGAATATATATACATATACACACACACACACACATATATATATATATATATATATATATATATATATATATAATCCTTATGAATATATATACATATACATATATATATATATATATATATTCTGCTTATATATATATATATATTCTGCTTATACATACATATATATATATATATATATATATATATATATATATATATATATATATATATATATATATACATAAGTTATTATTAAGTTTAAAGTTTACGTTCGACGCTGTTAAAAGTACAATACAAGATACAATCCAAATATACTTTTACAAAGTTTTGGGCCGGTTCCTGGCAACAAAACAAGGTAAAATGTCTATATAAATATATGTAGAGAAGGCCACCTTTGTACCTCAACACAGCAACTCATAACAAATGTTTAAATTGTCCTCCGTTTGCTTTTCCACACGCATGCATCCGTCGGATCAGTAACTGGCGGACCCTTTCATGTACTCCTAAATGATGTCAAATAGTTTCGCAGGCCTCAAGGCAAGTTGATGAATCTTCTCTGTATTATTAATATTTACTGCATAAATCAATTTTAGCTGGCCATATAGATAAAAATCCAAAGCATTGACGTTGGAGGAACATGCAGGCTATGGAACCAGTCCTCCCTTACCTATCCATATTTCATAGCAGACGTCAGCCTATGCATCGCGAATAAAGTGAATAAAATATGCTGGAGCCCTATCATGCACGAGCCACATGCGTCTTTGTATTAGCAGGGGTACATCCTCTAGCATGTATGGAAGTTTGTTAGAAATAAAATCCCTGAAGACAGAATCTATGTCATACTGGGAGAACATATGGGCCTTCTAGACATTCACCTACAATTCCAACCCCATATTAATCGTAGATTGATGCTGGTGCCTTGCCTGTATTGTTCGATGGAGATTCCCATCTCCCCACAAATGTTGGTTGTATAAATTTGTTATTCCATCTCTTACAAATGTTGACTCATCCGAAAACAAAACTGAAAAGACAAACAACGGATCAGTATTTTTGTGCAATAAACTATCGGCAAAAGTTATCCCGTGTTGAGTAATCAAAGGCCGAAAGCATAATTTGCTTATGATACGAATACAGGATCAATACTTGAAGTATCCTCCAGGCGATATGCTAGGGACACATGGCGTGAGCTGATTCCTTGATCATCGTCCAACAAATTGTAGAATGTAATCTTCGTGGTCAGGTGCACGAGCGGATCTCGGCCTTCCTCAATCCGTGGGTTGTGGTGTCACGGATCCTGTCTCAGCAACGTAACGATAAACAGCAGCAAAGGTTCGATGACTCGGCTGCCTTAGGTCTGGAAAAAACAATCTCATTCAGTTGTGCAGCTTCGCGTCCATTGCCATTCGCCCGGTCGTATGTAAAAATCATATATGCCTGCTCACGATATGAATAAACTGCTATTGTACAACAGAACTCTTCTCCATTAATTCACTATTACAGACGTAAAACATTGAAGACAGACTAGTGAAAAATGTACACGAATAACAAATGTAACTGTTTTTAATACACCCATATATATATATATATAATATATATATATATATATATATATATATATAATGTATGTATATAATTACAGTAAGAGAAAGAGATAGAAAGTTAGAGAAATAGAGCTGTCTCTATTTCTCTAACTCTTTCTCTCTCTGACAGAGAGACACAGAAAGAGAGAGAATAGTCGTACGATAAAGTAAAGGAGAATTATTTAATTCTTTTTATTCATTTTCAATATAATCATCTCCCTGAACTTAAATCATCCCCACTCTATTAATCACATGTATTAAACATTATTCAGATAACATCTAAGATCAAAATGAAGCCGTATTAAAAGAAACAATCATTAATAAATAAATATATATATATGTGTGTGTGTGTGCGCACGTGCGTTCGTGTGCGTGTTTGTTTATGTATATAAGAATTAGTGCTTTTATGATGTGAATATATATGTGTATACTCCTATCCTATCTCGTTTAATCTCTCTTAAAATTTATCGGATTAGCTAACCCGTGACATGTTTGCAGACAGCGCTTAAACATCGATCGTTTAATATGATCGATGATCTAAAAGGATTTTTTAAAAAAATGTTTTTGACATGAGTATAAATATTTTGAACATTCGAAAATGAAAGACTGATTTTTCTAACCTTGTTTATTTAGCAAACTAAACATCGTGCGAGCTAAACTTTCCCGCCACCTCTAACTTCGTCTAAAGCGTTTCGAAAGAAGGCATGCGAATATTCTATTCTTTTTTTCTATCGTAGGAAAAATCAGATTTTCATGAAGTTATATGCGACTGCAGACCTCTTCATCCGTGAGAACATCTTCCAGCTTTTAATTTTCTTTTACCTCAGCAAAGCAAAGTCACTCAGGCGAAAAGGATTACTGAGTGTGAGTTAATATGAGAAAAAGAAAATACGATTAAGAAGAGAGAGAACAATAAAATGGCTCAAACAAAGAAGAACTTAGATGAAGATTGACAGTGCATTTTTATTTTTGAAGATCAAAGTTGACTAAAAAGCAGGAGGCCGGAAGAAATTTCCACGAACGGGAAGTACGAGAGAAGAAACTGTTAACATAGAACTTACGGTTACATGAAGCCATTTCAACTGTAAAATACTGAGACATTTATTTTAATCTAATACTGCGTTTAAATTCTCGCTACCAAAGAAGCAAGTTCATCAAAACAATTATTTTGAAAATATGTACAGAAAAGTGAAAGAAAAGCACCTTTATGGCGGTGAGGAAGTGTCTGAAACCGTGATGCCATGTCAGGATCAATAACATAACAGATTATTTTCACATCTCTATTTCTGCCCATTGTGCAAACAAAACCTATGTCTACGGTTTTTATTCTTATGCAAACTAAAGTTATGTCTATATTTTTTTATATTTATGAAAACATTTATCTCCCTTTTGGACTCTGGTGCAAAGTAAACATATCTCTATTTTTTACTGATATACAAACCAAACCGGTGTCTTCTGCTTTTATTCTCATCTAATCTATATTCTCTTTTTGACACGTGTGCAAAACCAACCTATGTCTACACGCTTGACTCGGGCAGTCCATCGCATGTCTATTTTTATAACATTTCAGATTCTTCTTTATATTTTATCAAGAATCTTTAAATTCATAGCAGAAGAACAAGATCAGATGTGAAAAAGACATTCAATGCATGGGTGAATGATAGACTGATATATGTTTGAGATAGACTGAAGAAAAGTGTCTATCATGGCACAATGAAGCAACTTTCCTTGCAGCAGACTTAGCAATGGAATATATACACGCTTGTGTAAATTAATTAAAACAAAACGTATAATTTCGTTATTATTTACTTTATTTCACATTTTTCCAATGAAACACGACCAAGCGCACTTTGTATCTCCATTCTCCGAAGTCGTTCCTTGTAGATTGACCACAGATTCTCGATTGGATTTAAATCAAGAGAGTTTCCAGGCCAGTCGATAGTACTTTGATTTCATCAGGGGTAAGGCTTGCCAGAGTGTACACGAAGTGTTAAAATATTCGTAGGTTTCCTTGGAGTAATCGCCATCGCAGACAATGGCAGCATAGCAACTAATCGACAGTCGAGACAATAGCGTACGGGTGTGATAAAAATCTGATGTTATCACGGATGACGCCATATTTTTTGAAACCCAACAAATTTCATCATACACCCCGAAAATAGATTCATATTACTACACACCACGGTAAATGACCTAATCGGAGGCAGAAATATAAACCAATTACACCCTGTCACTCCAGTGGGTCTAAAACTGACCGTATGGTGAAAGAAATGATACATACATGGTGGTTTCAATTAAAATCCACAAGGGTGTATATATTCTTTCCAATTCATGCCATTTTATAAAATATTAGTGATCTATATAGTAAACTGTCTCTACATGTAAGATTCAAATAGCTTTTCAAATCTGATCTGTACCAAATAATAGATGAACTATATCCGCGTTATGGTTAAGATGATAACCTACATCCAACAGCAAGGTTTTTGATCAGACGGTTTTGAGGAGCGTTGAACTACCTCATAATTCCTGGTTTTCCCAGGTCCACCCTAACCTGAAGTGATAGCCTCTGTTAGGGTCCCACCTATGGGTAAATAGTTAACCCTCCAAAAGAGATCAAAACATTATGGAAGTATAAAAATCGGTTTTGATACCAGCACTGCTTTTATGGAAAACTTTTTACCAGCAAAACATTTTGTAAAAAAAAAAATTACCTGCAATACATTTTTTAAAGTATTACGAGCAATACCTTTTTTTTAAAAAAAGTATTATTACCAACAATACATTTTCGAAAAAAAATATATTGCCAGTAATAATTTATTTAAAGATATAACATTTCCAGCAAAAAAAAACAAAAAAACATCTTGTCCGCGTTAAATAACACATTGAGAATGATAAGCCGTAAACCAAATCAAACCAAATAATCTTGATCTTATTGCTAAATATTCCAATCGGTTTAAAGAAGAGACAACCTTCAACGTTAGATTTCTAGGCAAGTGTAAATTACAGTTATTTCATTCTTAAAACATTATAATAACATACACGAATAAAGAAATAAAACAGAGTGGCATATTGAATGGTAACATTAGAGAATAATTTCTTTCTACAGGAATTTAAATAATGTATTTTAGAATAAATCAAGGAAGCCATTGACGAATTTCTATTGAGAATATTTCGGGTAGGTCAGGATTTTTTTATCATACGCCTCCAAAGATTAATTATAAGAAATATAAATTCTTTATTAATTATAGGACTTCATTTAAAACCAGACATTAATTACAAATTTCTAAAATATTGGGGTGTTAATTATTCTTCTATTGTTTTGTTTCTTCATCATGAAGGCGATAAAGAATTGCCGTAAATTATTAGGAAAGTCAGTGGGGTTCTTGAACGAGGGCTTCTGAAAGATTTGTGATTCAGAGTTAGACCTGGATGTCAAACGGAGACAGTACTGTCTATTCTGTTATTTAATCTACAGCTGGAAGATAACAGTAGAGGTAGATTCATACTATATCTATATGTGACTCTATGTATATAAGGCAGGATGTGTGTGTGTGTGTGTGTGTGTGTGTGTGTGTGTGTGTGTGTGTAACGAATGCACGGCCGCAATTTTCGACGGATTTGCACCCAAATTTACATGCACATGCTTCAAGTTAGCGGGAAGACCAAAACAGTCTTTGAATTTCCTAACTCCCATCGATAGTAGAAGCATGAAAAAATGGATTATATCATCCATTTTTTCATGCTTCTACAGCAGTTTTCATGTAGTTTGCGGCCATTTTCTACCGAATAGGCAGGAAGAATCGGTTGGCCAGCGTGAGAGCCAACCGCTGACTGACACGAATGTTAACTAGCATGCTATCATGCAAAAAAAAATCGATAGCTGCATTCGTCACAAGTGGGAAAAATTTAAATCTGCAATTGGCTCATTCTCTTACTTAAACTCAACGTTGATTCTGATTCCGCAGAACTGGGTTGGGTATGAAAAAGTATTTGTTGTTAACATTCTTTTTTTATTCGGTTTTTCCAGTTACGAGTCCTTTATTAAAGCTGATCGTTTTGTGTTCATTTTGTTTAGTTCTTTTTTCGTAACAGATTTAATGTTTAGTATAGAGCTTACAAAAAAATGGCAGCGTGAGATAGGCAAGAAGTAAGGTATGTAGCAACATCAGCATGGCAAAGGGCACTCCTTTGAAGGCTAGAAAGGGCAAAAATATTTTAAGTCAAGTGATAGCGATTGCTGTATGAGTCGTACGATTTTTGAATCAAGCACGGGCAACGCCGGGCCATACTGCTAGATTATACTAAATTGAAAGCAAAAGTCTGACTCGGAATTTGATATCAGCTTGAAGATTCCCCTTCACAGACTGATATCTGTTGCACTACGCACACAGAACTTCCAGTATTAAATGAAGTATTAATTTAATTAACACCTGTCTCCTTCTCTGAGGAGAGGTATTATGATTATTTACATTGATTACAATATTCGGACTGTTATCCTCATCTTCATTGCCATATTCACAATGTTTTGGCCGTTGCTTGCTGCGGCCTTCTTCAGGTGATTAGAATTTCGAACCGAACCCTTTATTGCGGCCACCGGGTAGATTGATCTAGTTCTACGTGTCATGACTCTTCCGCGTGTCTTAGTTATTTCTCTTAAACTCAAAACCCCGAGTTTTTTCGTTCACCACTGCTGTACCCTGGTATTGAACCCACAACTGGATCTAACCAACGTCATCATCCACTGTTCTCAAAGATAAAGACCTTGGTTATTATTATGCATTTTATTCATCTTTATCCGTCTTACATACACACACACACACACACACATATATATATATATATATATATATATATATATGTGTGTGTGTGTGTGTGTGTGTGTGTGTGTGTGTGTGTGTGTGTGAAAATAAATAGAAAATAGGAACTGGTTAGGTAAATAATCCAAAGTTCTTTAGTATTTTAGTTATTATTTTTAAAAAATAGTGCTCGATACAAAAGTAGAGCATAAATACAATTATTTATTTAAAAATATGATTCCAACTCGCGAGTTGTAATCATATTTTAAATAAATAATATATATATATATATATATATATATATGTGTGTGTGTATATATATATATATATATATATATGTGTATGTGTGTATATATATATATATATATATATATATATAAAAAGATGAAGAAATATAGTCTTAAGATGTGCTATATTTATGTGATAAAGTGCTCAATATCAGAGATAGAGCGTGTGTTAATATAAAAGTGAACATAGAATTCAACACTTAGAGGCGACAGTTTGTTTCATGCTAGAATCGTGGCCTGACGATAGCATGAAACAGCCTGTTGCCTCTAAGTGTTGACTTCAATGTTCTATTTATATATATATATATATATATATATATATATATATATATATATTAATACGTAATGTGTATATACATATATATACCTTAATACGTAATATATATATTATTGTGAGACCGGAAACTACCTACACAATAGACACTTCGAGGCCTATATTAAGTAGGCGACACAGCACTCTAGAGAGTGACAAAGAGTGACATAGAGAGAGACAGTGAGAGTCAAGTACGACTACCAGTGTTGGTCACTAACATATAGTAAGCTCCGCTTACACTATCTCTGTAACCTGTTGTTAATATATCTTTCTTACATCTAATACGTGTTCCGTGTTTTCCTTCTGTGGTCCCAACTTTGGCACCCACATCAGTGGTGACGAGTATTCTAGAAACGCACTCACGGCGAAACCTAAATACTTTACCAGTTCCACATCTGTGTCGACGAAGAATTCGAGAAACGCATTCACGTCGAAAACCGCAATACCTTACCAGTCCCACATCAGTGGCGACAGAAAGATTCGAGAATTTTGTTCTCATCATATCGATAGCGACAGAGTACTCGAAAAATATACAAACTCCACGCGTTCCCACAGCAGTGTTGAACGTGAAATTAAGATGGTATTAATACATTAGTGATTTAAAAGCTCAACACCTAGCGTAGCGTCTAAATATAAAAAAGAAATATATATATATATATATTCCAATACCAAACACTGACGAGCAGTGTTTCGACATCTACGGAATATTAAAGTCTGTCCAAATAACAAGAACGAATTCTTACACAGCCACACACAGAAAAAAAACAGTTGTTCTTAAAACAAACTGACAATACAAGAGCGGAAGTACTACCATTGTACTCAAGGTTTCGAAAAAAAGCCTTTCTAATTTTTTTTTATGCAACTGAGTTGAACTCGTGCATAAAATTATTCTCCCCTCAAATTCACTGAGGTGAGTTTTCTCTTTTTGTATCTCTACAAAGAAAAATACATAAGTATGGTGAAAATTTACTCAATTACGTCAAAATTAACGGAACCACGGGGAAAAAAGCTAAACACATAATTAGTTCAGTTTAACTATTGTCTGTCCATATTTTTTTCTGTAAAAGAAAAAAAATAGGAACAAAAAATTATCAAGATTTTTTTTGTGTACCTTCTCTTAGTACACATGTTTCAAAGCAACAAAAAAAGCGCTGTCATTTTTAAATATGGAAGATTTTCAAAAAGCAGTTGACCAAATGTTAAAACTAAATTTGGATCAGCAACAAAAATCAGAAGAAAGACAACAACAACTATTTTTGGAATTACATAAACAACAAATGGAATTCCAACGAATTACGCTTCAGAATGCTGAACTACAACAGAAACAACTTAAAGAATTACTTGTAAATGCATTAAAAGGCTCAAACTCTGAAAAAGATTCAATATTCTCCCAGAGTACAATCTACAATTCAATAGAAACCTTTGAATACGTACCAGAGAACGACAAAACGTTCGAAGCTTTTTACAGGCGCTACGAAGATATTTTCACCGTAGACTGTGAACAATGGCCCAGTAAAAAAAAGAGACGTCTACTATTGAGAAAACTGGGAACTACAGAACATAGTAAGTTCGTAGACTTCATACTATCAAAGAAAACCACTGACTTGTATTTTTCAGAGACTATTAAGCTCCTATCGGAACTCTTCGAGTCTAACACAACCTTGTTCCACAAACGTTGGCAATGTCTGAACACAGTCAAAGACAACCAGCAAGATTTTCTAACGTTTGCAGCATCGGTAAACAAGCTATCTAATGATTTTAAACTAGCCGAACTGACTGCCGATGATTTTAAGTGCTTAATTTTCGCACAAGGTCTAGTATCAGCAGAAGACACCGAAGTCAGACGACGGGTACTGACCAAGCTTGACAACGAACAAGGATTGACTCTCCAAAAACTGGCAGAGGACTGTCAAAGAGTAATATCTGTAAAGCGTGACTCAAACACTATCGAGGAATCAGGTGTGACTCAGATTAATAAAATCAGAAGTAAGTCTACCTCCTATTCCCCTCAAAAAGACAAAAGGCAAAATTCATGTCCAAAATTCCACAGTAACCAAACGTAAATAGGTTAAAGAAACCGCCCGGACCATGTTACCATTGTGGTAAATGGCACTGGATGAAATTCTGTCCAGTTAAGAACAAAAAATATTGCAAAAATTGCAATAAAAGTGGGCATACTTTAACTTCGTGCTGGTACGCCAACAGAACGAGAAAACCCAAAAATAAAATTAGGCAAGCTCAATCTGACAATATTGTCGATAGGAATTTAAGAAAATATGTAACTGGATATTTTCAATAAGTCCATTAAATTCCAGCTTGACTCGGGTTCCGATCTTTCAACCATTAACTGGCGTACTTAGCGAAAATTAAACAAGCCGACCTTATTAAAAACGGATAAAACAGCGAAATCCGTAACTGGCGAAAAGATTAACATTTTAGGTGAGGTAATACTTACAGTGACACTAAATGGAGTTATCAAAAAGCTCAAAGCCTACGTATTGAAAACTTCAGTTAACTTATTTGGAACAGATTGGATAGAAAAATTCAATCTTTGGGATTGCCCAATGAGTACATTTTGTCGCAAGATACAAAGTACAACGTCCAATTTGGTAAATCTAAAAACGGAACTAAAACAACAATTTCCCCAGGTTTTTTCTGGCGGCCTTGGGAAATGAAAGCTAAGTTCAAGGTGAATGACGGTGCACAACCGGTATTCAAAAAGAAACGGGATGTCCCTTTCGCTGCTCTAGAGCAAAAAAACAAAGAGTTAGATAGACTCGAACAAGCAGGTATTCTGTCAAAAACAGATTGCAGCGAGTGGGCAGCTCCAACGGTATCCGTAAAAAAAAAGTCCAATCAAATACGAACCAACGCGATCAGAAACATGCCGGTCCCAGATAACGTTCAAGCGTCACAAAGCTTCCGCGGCCTAGCTAACTTTTACCAAGGGTTCATTAAGAACATGCAAAATTTGAGAGGGCCTCTCAACCAACTTTTAAAAAAGCATGGTGATGGACCTCGGAATGCCAAGACGCATTCGAGAAGATCAAGAAAACTCTTACTTCGGACCGCTCCCTCACCCATTACGACTATAGTCTCGACATCATAGTCGCAAGTGATGCAAGCTCGTACGTCATTGGTGCTTGCATTCTGGATAAACTGCCAGATGGTTCGCGAAAAGCTGTGGCTCACGCATCAAGATCTCTAGTTCTTTCTCGACATGCCCCAAGTCTCTCCTGAAGTCCGACGCTCAGGAAGGAAAAGGAAATTTACTCAACCACTCGACGTAAATCCCAAGAGGAAAAAGTATTAAGAGTTTTATTTTTTCTCTCCTTTTCAAAAAGAAAACTCTTTGGAAGGGGGGTATTGTGAGACCAGAAACTACCTACACAATTGACTCATCCAGGCCTATATTAAGTAGGCGACATAGCACTCTAGAGAGTGACATAGAGAGAGACAGTGAGAGTCAAGTACGACTAACAGTGTTGGTCACTAACATATAGTAAGCTTCGCTTACACTATCTCTGTAACCTGTTGTTAATATATCTTTCTTACATCTAATCCGTGTTCCGTGTTTTCCTTCTGTGGTCCCAACTTTGGCACCCACATCATATATATTGATACATAATATATATATATATATCAAGTGATGATGTTGAAGATAAAAGTTTAAAAGATTTTATCTTCAACATCATCACTTGATAAAACACCGAGTGTGTTGAAACAAAATGGCTATTTATGTAGCGATTTTATAACATACTTATGTTATAATTTTTTTATAAATAATAAGTATATCTGCTCAACTTTGTATTGAGCACTCTTTTAAGAATAGTAATTGTTGGTTATTGGAATTCATTCCGTATATACCAATTATATACTTGTTATATATATATATATATATATATATATATATATATATATATATATATATATACGTTACGTATTAATATATATATATATATATACACGTTACGTATTAATATATATATAAATATATATATATATATATTAATACGTAATGTATATATATATATATATAATGTGTATATATATATATATATATATATATATATATATATATATATATATATACGTTACGTAATATATATATATATATATATATACGTAACGTGTATATATATATATATGTATATATTAATGCGTAATGTGTATATATATATTATTACGTAATATATATATATATATATATATTACTATGTAATTTGTATACATATTATGTATATACATATATATATATATATATATATTAATACGTAATCTGTATATATATTAATATATATATATATATATATATATAATAGTGTGTGTGTGTATATATATATATATTAATATATTATATATATATATATATATATATATATAATGAATACATATTAATGTTAATAAGACATATATTTATAAAATACCTAGCAAACAGCCATATCAGGTTCAAGGAATGATTCTCATCAGATCACCGAACTGAAGCATCACTCTTTAGTATCTCTCTTGGTGAAATACCAGGTGATGGAAGTCTGGATGAGTTGGCGGTTTACATGTATTACGGCTCAGAATTTTGGTTCCTGATATACTCTTACGTTCAAATACCTATGGGAATGCATTGAATTCCCCTCGTCTCCCCGCAGCTCATGATTAAATATTAGGAATTGTATCAGAATATTTTTATTCGATCATAAATTTTGTTTAAATTTGTAAATGTTTGTCGGTCTTAACTTAAAACGTTAAAAAGATTGATAAGCAGTAAAAAAAAAAAAAAGCCATAAGATAGTTCAACACACACAAGCATCATGCAGACAGTTTCAACCCCCACCCCTACACCCAAACACATTGAGACTTAGAAAGGGTCTTCAGGAGAGATTGGCTAATAGGCAGGCATACTTGGATACAATCGGTCAGCCATTACATACATTAATTTACTTTTAGTAAGAAGGCACGGCTAGCGTGTTGGATTGAGGAATTGGAGATCCGAATTCGAATTCCAGTCAAATCCATTACATTCACTTACATAGTAATATTCTTGGTAAAGGTATGAATCCTCTTCTTCTCCCCTATGGATAAATAGCATAGCAGTCCGGATGGCAACTAGTCTACCGCTGAAAGAAATGGCGGGAAAAAATCTGCCTCAAAAGATACATGATCGCCTAAGCCACGTGTATCACGTATGACACATAACTGAACTGAATATATAGTAATAGTACAATAGTAATAGCAACTATATAGATGAATATAAAACGTGTGTAAGAAAAAAAACAATTTCTTCTCGTATATCATCATATCTTTGGATTGATTAAAAAAGTTTTTATTTTGTTCCCAAGAGTAATAAAATTAATATCTCGATTTAATAAAGCATTATTGATTTTCACGGAGGAAATAAATATTTACAGCTTATCGATTCAAGATAAAAGTGAATTGCATCTCTTAATTAATTGATGCGAATTAATTGGTTAAAAAAATAATCGAAGTAAATTAATATTTGTACACTAGCAAAGTTCCCGCAAGACAAAGGTAGATACGATTAGGTGTAACAATACGAGAAATAAGGTTCGCTTTCCTTTTCTTCTACGCAGCATTTGTCTTTCACCTTGCTACCTAGTGACCATGCAGCAACCCTTCTCCAAGATTTCTTTGAACATCAACGAGATCTATGATCCGAATACTACGTTAGGTAATCAATAATCAGATATTAATTTTTTTGAATAATTCCAACTGTTGGCAAGTGAACTCAAATATATATATATATATATATATATATATATATATATATATATATATATATATATATATATATATATATATAGATAAACCTAGTGAGCCAGACAAATCTACCCATGTTTCACCTAAGCCGATCGTCGGGGAATTAAACCTACAGAGTGCCAGCTTTCCCTGACGATCCGCTTGGGTGAAAACTGGGTAGGTTTGTCTGGCTCACTAGGATTATCTAGGTCTGCTCTACGGACGTATTGAGCTCTTTTGTTAGTTAGTAGTTTACTCGTGTCGGGGTTTTTTCTTTGGGCTTCAAAACTGTATCTGTGCGATTTTTTTCGACAGACGTTCATGTTTCTAGCTCTTTGTTTTTTAAACTTTTTTTCCTTAGAGATTGATTTGATTACTGGCAAATCAAAAATTCGAAGGTTTTTCGAAACAAGTATAGTTACCTATATATATATATATATATATATATATATATATATATATATATATATATATATATATATATATGAAGAAAATATCTGGGAAAAACAAAACAAAAATCCTTAAAATGCGATTATGTTGTTTTAATCATTCATATTAAAACAACATAATCACATTTTAAGGATATTTTTTCCAGATATTTTCTTCATTCCGTCGGATTTATATCCATTTATATTTGCTTATCATATATATATATATATATATATATATATATATATTAAACACTAAAAAATATTTTTTAAAATTTTCAGACACACTGGGTTGCATATTAATATACTTTCGTTTTTAATATTTCAGTTAGATTCCTCGACTAGTTTCGACCAACATGACCATCATCAGGTTAAAAAAAAGTTTACTGCTTGCTAGCAGCAGGGAACTACATATACATAGTGATTTTAATAATCATATTAAGTAATTCCTCGACTCGAAGGTTTCGTCCTATTTTTGGAAGTCATTAGAAGTGCGTATCCACTAACGAGAATCGAACCCGGATGTTACAATACAACGCAAGCGTCACACACACTGGACCAACGAGCCTCCGTGACGTAGAGGTAACTACCTAGGTTTGATGTAGCGCCGTTAGTCAGTAAATTCCCTAGTGTAAATCATTCAAGTATTCTCAATTCAACGTATTATGCACCCGCAAGAGCTACCTCTTCTTTCTCAAGCCAATCTCTCCAGTGCATTATGAACTGGATCAATATATATATATATATATATATATATATATATATATATATATATATATATATATATATATATATATAAAAGGTTCGTTTGATGGTACTAGGTTTCAAAATTAATCGGTCTATATATTTTTTATATAAAATCAGCAAAATAGTACACATAGACAAGCACAGCCTGTATAGGGATGACGGGCTGATTATAGTTTTTTTTTTTTTTTTTAAGCGTTTCACCCCAAGCAAGGCGGAAAGCCACTAGGACGCAAGGAGTTACAGAAAATTTGGAGCAAGGTCAGATAGGAGTGATAGAAGAAAGGATGAGGAGAAGAGTAGTGGATAGATCAAGGCAACTGGAGATACAGAGACCAGTGAGAGAGAGAGAGAGAGAGAGAGAGAGAGAGAGAGAGTACCAGAAACCCCTTCCTAAACAAGAAACAAGGCGTAAGCCTCTACTCATGTCCAAGAGAAGGGTGGAGTGTGGACCGGAGAGAAGAAGATTAAATGTCAATATAAGAGAGATGCTCTTTAAAATCTTCAACGACATAAATGTGAAAGTTATGAAATATTTGGATGTAGAATTAAACCTACAAACTGCCAGTCTCTCCCCATATATGAAACCCGACACAAAATAAAAATACGTGAATGCTGCATCAAACCACGCTGCGAGTATAATAAAGCAAATACCTAAAGTTATAGAGTCCAGGTTATCTTGAAATTTCACTAGGAAAATAATTTTCGAATATAAAGGAAAACGTATGAAAAGACTTTTAAAAAAGAGGGGCATAAAACTGAACTGGAATTAAAATATCAAATAAATGACAAATGAAGAACACTTCGAGGAAAAGAAAAAAATTATTTGTTTTAAGCCTCACTTTTAATTTAGAGGCCAAATGCAAAATAGGGTAAGTATTTTTCAAATTGCTTAATAAACACTTCTCCCTAAATTCCGAATTACACATGATCTTTAATAAAACACAGTTAAATTAAGCTGCAGCTGTACTAGTAACTTATAAACCAAAATAAAAAGAAAAACACAAACAACTGGAATGTCAGAACTAACGTACAGCAAGATATCATAATCAGTGAAACATGTAACTGTAGAAATAAAATAAATATCCAAGAGATGGAGATTGCAAAACAGATGGAGTAATTTAAAGAGCAGAAGTAAAGATATAAATGGCTAGACAAAATTATACAGAGGATGTACTGAAGGCAGCTACAAGAAGAGATGTTATAATCACAAGTCATCATTCAAGCTAGAAAGATTTAAGAAAAAAATAACAAGGACCTGTTTGCCAACTGAAATATTAAACAAAAGGCAAACCTTACAGCAACAATAGTGATATCTGCAATATTTGCCAGGAAAAATAAGTTAACAATAATAAAACTTCCTGCCCAATAAAAAAAACCCTTTGAATGAGAGATCAGAAATAATGGCACGATTCCTGCGCACTACAAAGTTATTTTTGAGTTCGTACGAACCACGATGAAAGTATTTTATGCAACCTCGTTGCATTAATTTCAATACCTTTGCTTTTTACTTTCACTTACACGTTGCGTTGTGCGTTTATCTATTTTTAAACAATAAAGCGTTAGGAAATTGTCTAACATAATCGCCTGAAGTTACCGAAAGGTTGAACCCAATGTACAGTGATAAGCTGATCTTCTAATATATATATATATATATATATATATATATATATATATATATATATATGTGTGTGTGTGTGTGTGTGTGTGTGTGTGTGTTTCATTAAAAACAACTGACATGGAACGGCATTCCTTGTTCCGGATCATGTAATTTAATGATTGTGTATATGGGCAGCAATCCCTCTTTTATACAAGTTTCGTTGCAAATTATTGAAAGTTAATATTTGCCTTGTTGACTGGAAAACAATCACAATTATTAAATTACAATACTCGGCAGCCAACAACGAAATAGAAACCTGTCAGTCGTTTTTTTATGAAACCTGTATAAAAGAGCGATTTTTACTCAAATACACAATTATATTATATATATATATATATATATATATATATATATATATATATATATATATATATATGCTTTGAAGTAAATAAATCAGTGCTCAATGCAAAATAAGAGATCTCTCAATTATTTATTAATAAATATGCATAATAATGTTTGTCACTGAATGATGTTATATTCAGCATCCCGACTCCAGAGTTTCGGGGGCAGAATATTTCATGGGGTATCAGCAATTTATTTTATATATATATATATATATATATATATATATATATATATATATATATATAGTTAAGCTGTGAAGAACTTGTTAATTCGTATGGGTAATCCCAAGGAGGATGAAATACTGAAAGCTCAATGTAAAACCAGAGCTAATATTTAAAAGAAAAACAGACCACTTTAAGGTACCATTATAATAATTTATTTCACCAGAGCTCTTTTAAAGGACGCCGGATCATCAGATAGCACTTCCAAAAGATGAAATGAAACGAAAAATGAAATTAGAATTGATGGTAGTGTAAGTTTTTGTAATTTAACAGAGAGTGTAAAAGGAGTAGTTAAAGAGACATGGTAAAGTTTAGGGAGGGATTAATTTCATATCTCTCTCAATCATACTTAGTATTGGGGGAGGAGGAGTGACCAGACCTTGACCTATTTAGACGGTTAACTTAACGGAAGTGATGTATTGAAATGGGAGGGGAGAAAGGAGAAAAGAAAAGAAAAGGAAACAGGAAAAAGAAAGAAGAGGAAGAGGGAAGTAAAGAGAAGGTGGCTGTAATTGGGTTTTAGCAATTTATGTAAAGAATAGATTTTAATGCTTGATAGTAATTTAGATATCTAAAAAAAAAAACCCGAAAAAATTGATATGATGCTTGCTATCAATTTAAATATTTAATTTTTTTTTACAAATAGTTTAGGGATTTAATATAAGTTAAATACTATATTTATTAACACATTTATAGAGAACATAATAAAAAAATGAATTTATAACAGTTTCTTTACCCAACCAATCGTACAAATTTTGTAAAAATTTTCGTACTTTTAAATATTGTAAAAATATTGTAAAAAAGATAAAGATTTTACTGTAACTGTTTTTTACAATATATATATATATATATATATATATATATATATATATATATATAAATATATGCATTCTAATAACCAAAAACACTATTCTTAAAAAAGTGCTCAATGCACAGTATAGTAAATATTACTTATTCAAAAAAAATATAATATATATATATATATATATATATATATATATATATATATATATATATATATATATATATATTATAAATTAATTGATTTAAAATATGTTTTTTTTCGCTAAACAGTTCCAACCATGTTTCAAAACTAAAACCCTGAATTTAATTTTGCAATTAAATTAAAAGCATTAGTTCCATTTCATCTTCAAGCGAATTTTGGAGTAACTTTTAAAAATTACCGGGTTTTAAAGACACAGCTAAAATCACGTTTCCATGGTTACAGAATATTCTACTTAAATTGAACAAGGGATGTCTAGATTTTCCTTATGTCAGTATCATTGTATCTGTTATTAGCTACAATTTGGTAAGGGGTAGGGATGTATTTTACAATGAAACCTGACATCAGTTGAATGGATGTCGTCTGAATGTTTTTTTTTTTTTTAAATTGTTAACGGTAAAAAATTTCAACGTGATTTTTTAATGAGCACTATTTTGTAAAAATAAAAATATCTATAAGAACACCTGATTTTATATCTTACTGTTCTTTCTTTTTATTTATATACACACACACACACATATATATATATATATATATATATATATATATGGTTATTTCTTATTGCTTAGTTACGTGTCAAGTGAATTGAAGTAATAGATAATATTTAAATATTTGTGGCAACCATTCTTGATGCTAAAGTGTGTAAAAATTAGTATGGTGCAGTATGTTATTCTGGTTGGATACATGTCACGTTTAAGGAAGTAAAAGATAATTGTAAACATTACTTTGGATATAAAAGTATGTAATTGTTATATATTGATTTCTATACATTCGGAAATGATAAGTTAGATTCATGAATAATGGATTTGTAGAAAAATGGTAATGTAATGTAGTTTTTTTAAACGTGTCTTAATAGTTGGTAATGTTACTATAAATGCATTTTCATAATATTTTATCTTTAAAGTGCTGTGATCTTTTGAATCACGTGATCTAAAAACCCGCATCCAGAAACGAATATCAGATTTGCGTTTAGATAAACATTCAAATTCTTTCGTGTTACACCTCAACAGCGTAGGTCATTACTTTCAAAAATTCCTGCTTTTTCAAAAAAGAACAAAACTCTTTAAAGAGAAAATATTATGAAAACATATTTATAGCAACATTATCAACTATTAGCACGCGTTTAAAAAACTTCATTATGTCACCATTTTTCTACAGATTCATTATTCACGAATCTAACTTATCTCTCCTGAATGCATAAAAATCGATATATAAAAATAAGCAGGGGATATACTTTAATGAAAAGCTGTTCAAAATATACTGTAGCATCTCACTAACCACTACATACTTAAAGATTTTTGGGGTGTGTGTGTTGACTTCAATATTCACTTTAATGTTTATATTTACATACGATCTATCTCTATAGCACAAAAAAAAAAACTCTACATTGAATGACCCTCCTGCCTTATATTAAGTGAATAAAAAGGATGTCTTTCTTTTAATACTTTAGTATGAATACAAATTATTACACATCATGATCTGTCATTCGAGTCCTACTTGCAGGAATATTCGTCTTTTACTCCCTCTATCTAGTGTAGATATTATAAATATGGAATAGAAAAATAAAATATTTGACATTTGAGCTGAAAATTTAAGTTATTGATGTGTTGTTTGAACATTGTAAATATTGATGTAACAGTCAGAATCTTTTCACTCATCGAATTTTCCATCTATTTATGAAGGTCATAGATTTTCGTATATTCCACTGTTTATTTCACCTGTTTACTGAAAGTTTTCCATCACAAACTGCGTATATTGGATGCTGGAGATTGATCTCTGTAGAAAATTATCCTTGACAGCATTCGTCTGTCAATCGCTGGTCAATTAAATTGTCTCTATTGATAAGGTTCTGATCTGAAAAAAAGAGCTCTGAGATTGGCGGCTCCAGGAAAATCCATCATTTGGAGAGATTCTTTCAAACGAACGCTGGATCAGACATAAAGTATGCTTAAATGTCTTATTGTGGACCGACTCGATTTCAGCAGCATCTACATTCACTATTCAACATAATTAATCCTAAACTCTGAAAAGAAAAGTTTGTCTTTCAACGGTTGTACTTCAGTGAATTGACCATAGAAATGTCAACGAGGAAAAACAAAACGGCATTGTGTTTGGTTTTCCTACGCTGTTTTTAAAGAAAAATGTTTGTAAGAAAGAAACTGAGTCGTCGGGATTGAGATTCGGTCCCCATGTAATAATAGGACAATTGTAGTCAATATATCTAATTACTGGCGATGTTTCAATTATGATACCGAGGATATCGCAGAAGAAATTAAAGCTGGTCTTGAATTAAATTTCAATAGGTCCCTTAAGAAAAATCTATATTCATAACACTTATACACACATGTATGAATAACATCGCACACATACACACACATACATACAAGAACTAGATATTCTAGAAATCTCATTAAAGAAAATCTTGAATGTTCAAGTTTTAGAGGCAAATAAATATACTTTTTGAAATAAACGGAACATCTACTCAGTTATGGGTAACCATTAAAATAACGTTTAGTATATATATATATATATATATATATATATATATATATATATATATATATATATATATATATATATATCGGTAAAAATGTCTCAATTTTATATTTTAAATTTCGGTGGTGGTTTATGATTTTTTCGACTAGAGTATAGTATAGTCCAGAATAGTTGGACACAGACTTTAAGGAAAAGAGCACTAGGGCGCATTTCAGTCCTCTATAAAGTACTGTTGACAGTCATCCCTTACACACACACACACACCCATACACAAAGGGACAAACATATATATATATATATATATATATATATATATATATATATATATATATATATAATGGGAGAGAGAGGGAAAGAAAGGAAAGGCGAAAATAGACAGATAGAAAGAAAAAAGAAAAGAAAAAGCTAAACAACGCTCATCGCAATGGAGTTTACGTACATAGATGCATGCATATATATATATATATATATATATATATATATATATATATATATATATATATATATATATATATATCCAATTTCCTTTATATATATATATATATATATATATATATATATATATATATATATATATATATATATATATATAAATATATATATATATCCAGTTTCCTTATATATATATATATATATATATATATATATATATATATATATATACATATCTATATATCTTACTTATTATAAAACGCAGGTTGTGTGTGTGTGTGTCTGTAACCTTTATATGTTGGATCGAATTTCCTACATTTTTTAGCCGATTTCTACAAAACTTCACAGGACTACATAAAATTACCTTTTGGTGGTTCTAACGGCGCCGAAAATGGGAAAAACACAGATGTTTTTTAAGAAAATCAATTTGAAAACACGATTAGACACATCGTGAGAATGAAAGGGGGACAACTCACCCACGAAAATGTAAACAAAAAAGCATAGCATGATGAAAAAGACGCCGAACTTGACGAAAACAAAATTTTATCGTCTAATGTTTATATTATTATTAAAGAGGAAAGATCAAAGTATTTTTGGAGTATTTTTTTTACATTTTTTAATCGTTCCTAGCAGGTCTGAAATTTTCGTTAAAAATATTGTTTTTTTTTTGGTCAAAAAAAAAGACAGATAATCAATCATTTTTTTATTTTTTTCGATTTGATAAAAAAGATTAAAATCTTACTTTGATATTCTTTTAAAAATCAATTATCATTTTTCAAAACTGATTTTAATAAAAACAGATATTATACTGTTTATTTAAAATATTTTGAACCAAGCTTAACTTAGCTTCTGCGCCGAAAAAATGTAATTAGAAAATAAAACAAAGCATGTCATAACCTTTCGCGTCGCTTGACGATTGACGAAAGGCACATTCATGACGTTTAGATAACTTACGGGAGGGTAATTCTTTCTACGGATGGAAGGAAGTGAAATTATTTAAGTGAACAAATTATTTACCTCGTTACTTTTAAGGTAAACTTTCAACGCTCTAATTTTTTTTTTTTTTTGTACTTAGCTTTCATTTTTACGTTTACGATGCTTTATGGAAAATATAAATAAATTAAAAAATAAAACTGTTAATAGTGAGATTAAATTTCATAAGAAAAAGGTATCTAATTAATTTAGGTACCTTTCTTATGAAATTTTATCAGAAGTGTACATAAAATACTATAATTTTATGTACATTTATTACATTTTACTGTGTTATTTGTTTTTCTATTCATTTTATTTTTAATTTTGATATTTCATTTATGGAAAAATGTCATAACTGAGATTAATATAAAAATAAGATCATATAAATTAAAGTTTAGCAGTAGTTACATTTCATAAGATGGTACTGTTACTCAGTTGAAATTGAAAACTCAAATTAACTTCTCCATACGTGTTTCGCAAAAGTAAAGGGCTTAACAGCGGAGAACAATGCTGAACTCAAATAATGCAACTAAATTGTATTCTGGTTGGTCTTCCGTACTTGATAATTACTGTCCTACTATAAACACAAAAATTACATTTCTTAATTACCATGGCTAATCTGATTGGTCCAAATTATACAATTTTCAAAGTGCTAGACAATGACAATCTCACACGGACATTTTGAAAGGTTGATGTTGCATTTAACTAATGTTAAAATATTTTTTAAAATTCAATTTAAACATTTTTTAAAAATCTTTTTAAAATTAAAGAAATAAGAAATAATTGTATTAAAAATTCAATTTTCATTGAAAAATTTTTTTGCTTCCAGAAAATATTGTCCATAATCATAAAAACAAATTAAATACAAATAAAAGCATTTGAAACTAAATAATATATTTGTTTTATTGAGTTTTGTATGTTACAATTCAGAGCTGAATACGTTGGCCAAAAAAAAAAAAAATACGTTGGCCAAAAAAAAAAAAATACATGATTTGCATTCTTCCAAGCCTTGTGCTTTTAACTATTGTAATCACTAAAACAGATGGTCTCGAATTTTTAGAGTTTTTCATAAAATTAGTTATGGGGGTGTTAATAAATATAAAAAAGAATCTGCCATGACTTTAATAAAAAAACACATATTTATAATAATTTCGATCATCTGTGAATAGTTTCTGAAAGTTTCATTGACATCTGACAATTATTTTTATTTTTGCAAGATTTTCCAAATTAATGTGTGTAAATACAAAAAAAACGCGCTAAAAATTATCTATGTTATTTACTACCCCTTGTTGCGACAAAGAGAAACAAGGTTTTTTAAAT